>VBVQ01001658.1:0-32041 GCA_011636635.1 Tetramorium simillimum
GTGTTATAATAATTCTTATTTTCTAATATCATAAAATTTAATACAAAAATAAACTTAATACGAATAAAAAATAAAAATGATATCAATCTAATTAATGTAAAAAACAATCTCAAAATGTATTAAATACTTTAGTTATTATTATTTAATCCTACAATTTTTTAAGGAATCACGATATAATAAAGAAAATTAATTTAGTCTTTAATTTAAATAATACAAGTTAATCTAAAGATAATTTATTAATGTTATACATATTCTATCGTATGCATAATAGTTGTATATTCCGTTCTCTTTGCCTTCCCCTTCTTTGATGACGTGCTTAAATGTACAAATGCGAGATTTAGTATGATAATATTCTGTGCCCCGCGGACCTGCCTCAATAGCATCCGCTATAGCCCTGATTTGAGCATGCGGATGTGATACTTGGACAACTATCTTACCCCGATACCGAGTGCTCTTATTCAAATGGAACGACAAGGTGTTCCTTCCGATCTCGTTCGACCGTGATTGAACCCTCGCGCTCTCGTAGCATTATCATTGATAGACATTTTCGGATAGAAATCGTTTTTTAGAAATAAATAAAATCCTTCTATGCATAAGTAAAACCAAGGAAAAAGAAAAAAGTATTTTATTTATTCTAAAGAAAGTATCTTATAAAATTTATTTGCAAATCATTTTACAATATTATTAACTTATTCAAGAGTAACAAATAGTTCCATTGATAGCCAATCGTTTTTCCTTAACTTAACTTTTCTTTCGTTTTACAAAAATTGAGTACAGTGCAGATTTCATCGTAAAACCTTCAAGCGGATTCCATTATTTTTGCAATTAGACAATCAAGAAATCATTAACATAAATAGAGAAATAAACGCAGAGAGAATAAGAGAGAGAGAGAGAGAGGAGGAGGAGAGAAAGAAGGAGAGAGAGAGAGAGAAAAGGGTTTAGGCCGGTGTGGAAATCTAAATCGGCGAGAGAGCACCGCGCTGTGCTGGCCGCGCGGGCACAATTACCGGGCGGCGAGTGTCGAGGAACCCTATTTTATATATTAATAGTCGAGATAGCCGCCTGTGTGTCACGTTACCGAGAGGGCCACCTCGGTTAGGACGGCGGGAGCCAGGGGGGAGCGGTCTCAGAGGATCGTTGTTGGGAAGTGGAAGAGATCGGGAAGGGAGGAATCGGTCGCGCCAGAGCGAGAGGGCTCGAGAGGCACGTACGATCGATCGAGGGAGATCGAACGATCGGATCCGCGGGACGGCAGAGGGGGGTCCTCGAGGGGAGCCTCGAAATGATAGATACGAGGACGGGTATAACGCACGGACCCCTTGCATCTACATGGTAGCCTCAGTTCCAGTTCGCGATGGAGGCTACTTGCTCCTTCTGGCACTAGATAGTCGTGCACTTCTTATCAGGGTGTCAGACTGACAGAGCGTGATCAAAAAAAGAGGAGCATAGAGTGAGAAAAAAAGGGAGACAAGTCGAGGGGGTAGGGCGAGCAAGGATAGAGAAAGGGAGAAAAAAAGAAAAAGGGATCTAAGAGTCAAGGAGGAGATCACTGGAAAGAACAACAAAACGGGTAACAAAAAGCCAGTGATAGAGGGGTAAAAGAATCGAAGGGGTGCGAATCTAACGAAGTGGCGTCAGGGTATCCTCTGTTCCACATTTTGGGGTACGTCTCCTTGAGCTTCTCCCTCGGCGGTGCGCGCGAGGGATGACGACTCGCGCGGTGGCGGTCCAAGACGGGCGTCGTGAGGCCGCGTTATTATTTCGTAGCGCGAAACGCGCGTAATACACGCGTACACGTCGTCGTGGCGGAACGGAGGTGACCGGATGCCGGGCGGTGCAGTGATTCGATTGATTCGCTGAAGAGTGTTCGTGGCTTCCACCGAACTTCCGAGTGCCGCGTTAAGCGAGCGTACGTGTGCGTGCGTGGGTGCGTGGGTGCGTTTGTGTCTCTCTCGCTACGTGAACGTACGTGCTTGCGTGCTTGCGAGCGAGCGAGCGCTGATCCGGGGGCTTATACAGTGACGCCTTGGGCGCTCTTGTGTACGTGCGGGATCGCGAAGGAAGGCAAAGGCGGTGAGTCCCCGGCTGGCCACCGAGGTGGTCCACCCAAGTGAGAGCATCGTCATCATCCTCGTCATCAGCCCCCATCTACGCGCTGTCGCATTTCAATCAGCGCAGCGCAGAGGAAGCGGCGGCCGGACGCGCGCGCCTCATCGAGCTTTCTTCGATTCCTCGCAGAATTTCTTAGGAATTTGCTGGACGTGAAATCGGTAAGATCGAACAGGGGATCGTTCATTGATAAGACCGAAGCACCAGAAAGTCTGCAGGTGTCTCGTCGTGAAATATGATTTAACAAAAATTTGAAATTGAAATATTTATTTTAATATAACTTAATTTTAATTAAATTTCTTTAATTCTATCAATGATAAAATAAAAAATCTCATTATGCTGAAATTGATTATTTTAGAATTTAAGATAAAATAAATTAATATAATTTGATCAATAATATCAAAAATACAGTTATGTTATTAATTTATTAAATCTTCTATTAAAAATTGAAACAAATGAGATATTGTGGAAATCTCACGCATGAATTGCATTTATTGCAATACATTATTTATGGCATAAAGATTGATATTTAAATTCAGTCATGTTTTTATCGAATAAATCTTACAAAATTGTTATGCGTTTTATTAAAAAAGTAACATACTATCTTCTTCAAAGAATGTTGAAGAATATTTCTTAGAATTTTTCCAGTGATACAAATTAGTACCAGCATTTTGCGACATGTCTAATTAATTGGCTTCTATCCGCATTTTGCGACATGTCCGATTAGTTGAATCAGAGAATCCACGTCATAGTGAGGTACGTCATCCGCCATCATTTCTCTTATCAGGCGCAGCTATTATGCTATCGTTGGAATAGAGATGACTACATCCTTAATTTTGCCAGGTGCAAAAGTATATGTACATACATATATAGGCGTCTCTTAAAATTGAGTTTAAAAATCGATGCTTAATTGTCGAGACTTTGCAGCGATGTCATTGACATTGAGAGATATCAAACATTTATTTAGATTTCTCGCAGTGCATTGATAATGATAAAAATTTCTCCAATTTATTATAATTACTTTCACAATATTCGAAAAAATATGAAGGTAGATTTGCTAGATCTGTCTTACAACAGTGCATTGATAAATGTCTAAATTTGTTGTATTATAGTTCACTTCTTTATCTGTTCGTGACAAAATGTTAAGTTTTACAAATAGGATAGTATGGTTAATCATATTTCTCTACATCTTATGACTAAAACATAACGCAAGATGCATTATTTATATATGCATTGGATCGATGCGAAAGTTTAACAGTTTCCATCGCATCGAGGAAAGCATTTAGTGAAAGTTTTATGAAGTAAACAATGTCTTTTTATCTATCCTTAGATAAAAGTTTAATCTTTAATAACTATCATTATTGATTATTGATTTTATCGGATGTTGTCACAATATTAAAAATTTAATAATAACGTCTTTGTGAAAACAAGCCATTTTTAAACCTAATTGGAACACGTGACAATTATATTCACAAGATATTTCTTGAGAGTAAATTTGAAAAAAATAATGTAGGATCAAATCTGGTTTAGAAAATTACAAAAAGATACAATTTTTACCGTAGAAAAATATCAATGAAGAGGACAAGCAACATATGCGATTTGCATATAATTGCAAAAAAATGTAAAATGGCAAATATCCCATATCAGGAACGGCACGAATCTAAGAAGAATCGCGTAGGCGCGCGGATTCGCGTGCATCGCGAACGCGCAGATGATAGAAATAGCGGGAAGGACGAGCGGGGGATTGCGCCCAGTGAAGAAAGAGAGGGATGGGTAGAATGCGAAGGCGTGCGAAGCAGAATGACATTGTTTGCACTCGTGACGTCACTCGTAATTGTAACGAACAATGAGAGAGGCACGACTATGTGTTCGCGAGCCGCATGCCCGGGGTCTAGGGTTACCTGACGTCAGTGGCAGGCTAAATAGAAAAAAAAGCGTCGCGGTTCTAGTTTTGCAATTACAAGTTGAAGGAACCGGTCGCCAATTAGAATTTGAATACACCATGCCAGCGTGATAAATATTCGCATTTTTATTGACTTATTTTATTTTCTTCTTCGTTTTAAAAAATGATTTATTTTGTAAGAAATATTTAGTCGATTAAATTATGAAGTTATTATCACTGATTATTCTATTGACTTAAATTAGTTTGTCAATTAAAATTATAAATGCGATAATTAAAATTTTGTATGTATCATTTGTGATTGATTCGCTAATAGGAGAAATTATATAAATTATTTTCATTTATTTCGGGCTTTTTATATATATGTATATTAAATATATATATAAATATATATATTTAAATTTTAAGAGATCTTGTTTTGATTAAAGCGAAATGTAGAAATTGGATTTATTAATAAAGACGAGCATAGCAAAATCCACTTGCCATTATAATTCCAAAGATTAACAGCACTCACATTAAATTATAACATTTATTCGCGATATGATAAATATTATGACAATGTATGTATAAGTTGATCAACTATTTTTAGTGCATATCATTATCAAAACAGTATAAGCTGTTCAAAATTTTACAAATACAGAGGATACACATTTTGCGCATTATCAGTTTAATGACAAAACTGTTGATTCTGTCAGACAATATAATAAATGTCAACATTTCGTATCACTGAAACTTGCTCAAATTGCTTACACACATCACGCCACATCTTAACAAAATCCTGATAGGTTGTTTCCAGACAGTAAATAAAATCTTGACAACATTCTCTAAGTCTGCGCGAATTCTTATCATCGTTTGACGAGGAAAGACTTATTTGAGAAGAAGATGAGCTACAAGCTCGATTATCGACGATTTCGTGACGATATTAATTTATAGGCAAGCACGTGGGCATGCTATGGTCTTATTTGCCATAACTTGCATGTGCGATCATTTCATTCATTTTGCTACGTTTCGCTGCCTTAATATCTACTGTCTCGAAATCAAAGAATTCTCACGATAAAAGAAAAAACCCACGCGTAAACGTTCATACAGAAAATTATGTTAAAAATTATATAATTATATTATTTTATAAATATACCAATAATCATTAAAATATTTAGAGCAACAAAGACATTTTATATTTTGCACTTTATATTTTGATAAGAAATATATGTGTGCAGATATTATGTGCTTAGTATTGCAAAGTAAATAATACTGCGATTGTTCACGAAATGCACATATTGCTAAATTGTGACATATATAGACAGCTTCTTTATTTCATTAACAGTTTATAGCATATCGTGTTAAGTACATAAACGAGGCATAAACAACGTCGCACACACGTATCGGAAATTTTTATATCTACTGCGGAAAATAGAAAATTATATGACTACTATATAATTGGCCCACAATCGCGCCGGATGATCGTAATTTATCAACGTACTGGAAATGTACGAACAGCAAAATGTGTTTATATACCTGTATTTATCATAGAGTCACATCAGATGACGTAAATTTGAATCACTGAATTATATCATTCAAATTATTATTCTCATAGCTGCTTGAGAAAAACGCGTTTTTGCAGACGAATGAACTTTGTAATAAGCATTTCTTTATTCCAGTTATCGTCATGTGCTCATAGTAGTTTGACATTTCACCTTTCAGAGGGACATTGCATCTGCATGCATATTAGAGAAATTCAGGCTAAACCATTCCCATAAACTTTTTAATTCGAGTTAATTAAACAGAGATTCAATCAAATCGCAACTAACTTTAATTAATGGTAATGGAAACAGTTAATAAGCATATCTCATATGCTATGCAATATATATCATTACATAATGTCTCATCCGTCATTTCACGCTAAACTGTGCTAAACTTATTTCAATAATCAGTTTCAACTCGGATTTGATTTAAATCTGTCTTTTATCTTTTTTTCAAAAGTACACACTTTATACATATTTTGTAAAAAGAAAAGATGAAATGCGTCCTTTCTTGAAAGAGAATTTGAGAAATGGGGTAAGTTGAAGAGGATAAAGTTTGTAGAAACGCACGAAGCAACCATGATTTGCAATTGTATGTCCCAATGCTGAATAATAGCACAATGAGTTACAAAATAATAGAAAACACACGTACTTTTGTTAGAAGGCGTGAATTCGCATCTGACTAGACCATTAGTCTCCGCAATTATTTGTTTTCCCGCAGTTTTTCCAGCACGTGTCCGCCTTCGTAAATTTTGCATACTTTACCGACACGCGTGACCGTGACAACGATGATCTAATTGTAAGTTTACACGATTCAGACAATTAATAGGTTAATCAGTAAAAGCGTGTGAAGTGCAAATTTTCTAGACGTTATCTATTTGATATGAATAAACGAAAGATTGAAATTTTGATAGCGCGATCAATGTTACACATATTTGTGATTTAAATATTTAATTATATTTATTTATCTACGGAAGAAGAATAATTAATCAAAAGTAATTTATCTCGCATGTATTAATACGTGCAAAAAAATATATACGTATATGCATATATGTATAATAAGTGCAAGATTAAAAAATCTTGCACTTATTATACATATATCCATATACGTATATATTTTTTAAACTTCGAGGAAGTCGTTACATGGATTTAGAACGCCTCAATGATTACGAGGGTAAAGTCGTATTATGCGGATTTTAAATGCTCGAACAAGTATGGCTCAGAAAAGTAAGAATAGTTGATAAGTAGGGAGAGAACGATTATGAAGAATAGAAGGCGTGAGTATTAACCAATGCATGAATATCATGGATAATGAAGATTTCGACATCGTACATAAATAGTAAGGATTATTATAAATCAAGTCGATTGAATTATAAAATATGTCTTTGAAACCTATATAAAAGTTTTATCAAAATGAAAGACTTCGTTATTTTCCTTAAAAGGAAAAATAGATAGAAAAATCAATTTTCCAAAAACTAATCCAGAGATATTTATGACATTTATTGATTTAGACAACATCAATTTTTGTAGAATATAACGTGTTTTTTTTTGGAAAGTCGCAGATCCGATCATTGTGTCAAATCCGCCGGCGCTATGATCGAGGTTGCTCGTGATCGCACGTCGCACGCGGAAGCTAGCGAACAGCGGAGTACTTACGGACAATAGCGTTTGCTACGAAGGGAATTTCGTTTGCAGAAAGAAGGAGAGAGAGAGAGAGAAGGACGGAGAAGCGGCGAGGCGGACGAGACTGCGGCGACGGCGGCGACTCTCGATCGGCGGCCGAGAGAGGAGGAGGAGAGACTCCGACGAAGATGATGTTCGGTAGGATCAGAAGAGAGGAGGTCTTCTCCGGCAATGGCTGATCGCCGTGGCCGCGATGTCCGCGGCGTATGAGCCGCTCTATCGCGAGGACGACGACGTTAAAACGCTGCCCGCAGCAACCGGATCCACGCGGGATCTACGCGCTCGTGATCGCGATCGTGACGTGGTGGGCGGACGCGGTGCGTGAACGAGGATGAAGGGACGGTCCCTCGAGCCGCGAAACGAGGAGCCGCTGCGTTGTCGCGAGTGAGCCGCGAGCGGTGTCGAGGAGTGTTCATCAATTGCGACGAGCTGCGGCGAGTGCGGGCGAACGCGCGTTCGTTAATAAACGCATGCATGTTAACAAAGAGACAGAAAGAAGGCGAGAGAGAGAGAAAGAGAGAGAAAGAGAGACGGCGAGTCAATCAGACACTTCCGTAAACAGTCCAGGAGAGAATGAGCACCGCAATGAGCGGCGCGATCGGGTGAATCGGATCTTCGGTGAAAGGTAGTTTGCGTGATCGATTATAGGATTTAAACCCGCGAGTGCGCCTTCGATGACACTTGAGACTACTCGAGGTGATCGCCGAGATAATCCCCTTATTACCGCGACAAGACGTGGTGAACAGTCGCAAAGCGATTTTCGCGGGAGGGTTGTTGAAAAGCAGAGACTAACTCGACCCTCTCGAGACGGCGGTGAGAGCGCGTGCGAGCGAGGAGCGCGCCAAGTGGAAAAGGATCGACTGGGATCAGACCACTCAGTGATCGAGCCAGCGATTATCACTCTCCTTCCTGTCTCCGAGTTTCCTTTCTCCGAGTCCTCGTGATTGAGGAGCAGACCGATCGATGCTCGCGTCGCGATCGACTTGGCACTTTCGGTGAGCACTTGAAGGGAAGTTTCTCTGGTGTTAATCAGACTTAACAAGATACGTGCGACATGAGACATGAAGTGCAACGCGCTCCTTGCAGCCGGATGCAGATCGGTACCTCGGACCGGATTATTCGCGACTTGTCGAGTTTAATAGTGGTGGTCTCAGTGGTCCCGCATGCGCGACCTTGAGCCCAGTGTACCTGGTGACGAGACGCGCGTTGTAGTACGCGTCCGAATCGTGGAAACCTGCCGCTCTTGAAACAGCCCGATTCGGCACGCTCGGGGGTACATCGGAGGGAGGCAGTGGGACGGCAGGAAGACGAGGGGGCGGACGAGGAGGACGACGAGAAAAGGAAGGAGAAGGAAGAGGAAGAGGCGGGGGGGGAAGAGACGAGGGAGGGGAGGCAACGCCAAGGAGGAGGAAACTTCTTCGGTGCGCGGTCTCGGACGAAGGGGGCGAGAAACGTGCGTTTGTAATTCGGCGTGGCTGCCTTCGAGGATGAGCGACGGCGGTCATGCCGTGTAATTCGAAGGTGTACCACGCCACCGTCGCATCGTGCACGATCATCGTCGCCGCCGCCGCCGCCGCTGCCGTGGTGGTCGTCTACACCGTCGTGGTCAAACTGTTGAAACACGGCAGACTCGCGGCACCGCCGGAAAGATGAGCTCGATCGACTTCGACGAGGTGCTGGTACACGTGGGAGAGAAGGGCCGATACCAGAACATCATGTACTACTTGCTGTGCATACCCGCCACCCTGCCGGCCGCCTTCTTGGCGTTCTCGCAAGTAAGCATGTTGTCTGATGTGCGCCCCTCTTCAGAGGTGCGCTCTTAGATTTTGAGATTTTATTATCGAGATGAAGATGCATCGAGGGCAGTAATAAGATTTTTTTTTAATTATGACGCGGAATAAGTTTTATTCTCAATTTATGTAGCATATTTTCATTTTTTAGAAGAATATTGTAAACCGCATTTGTTTGCAACAAATAAAATAAATACGTAGATATTTTTAATGATAAATTGAAAAATATGAAAAAATAAAAGAATGATTAATGCAACATTGAATTATGCACACAATTTTTTCGCATATAGAAAAATTAGTGGTGAATTTGCTGTTTGAACGTAGAAAAATTTTGCAATAATTTAAATTTGAATTTTTAAAATATTGAAAGTATTAAATATTAAGGTTTGTTAATTTATTAAAAGCCGAACCTACAGTAATGAAAATCGAATTGTTAAATTAGCAATGTTACAAGCGGTAAAAGGCAGATGCAAAAACAATGTACAGGTCCGAATAATTAATCTTAATTAACACTCGCGATTTCGAGATAGGTGTTCGTGAGTGCCTCGCCAGAACACTGGTGCAGGATACCGGAACTGGACAACCTGACCGATCTGATGTCGCTGGAGGAGAGGAAGGCGCTCTCATTACCGTACTCGGTCAGGTCCGACGGCAGGAGGGTTTATTCCAAGTGTCATATGTATGACGTGAATTACACGGAGATAATCGATTCGTGGCTCGAAGGCGCCAATCTGTCCAACACCACCGACAGCCCGTCGTTGACCACGTCTCCGTCGTTTGATTCACTGTCCACCCTATTGCCATCGCCGCCGGTCAGTAGCCCCGACTGGCCGACCGTCAAGTGCCAATACGGGTGGAACTACGATACCAAGGACTACGACAGCACCCTCGTGACCGAGGTAAACTCGACTTTTTCTCTTTCACCGAAAAAAAAAACCGCGTGCCACTCGCCGGCGTGCCGAGACGACTGTTTCCGTCGTAATGAGGCACTTGAGGCACTCACGTGTCGCACTGATTGTGAGTGGGCAATGGCAGTTCTTACGAGCTATTTGAATGGCTTTCAGAGGAATTCAAATCTTGTTTCTAATTGTCTCTAGAAACAAACGATTATTTTTACAACAAACAATAATCGTAGTTTTTAATGTTAGAGATGCGTCTGACTAAAAACATTCACTTTTTTTAAATGAAACATTACAATTGTAAAACGTAGAATGTATATTCTGCGTTTTCCACTGTCCTGCATATATAATTGCTTAACGATGATGTCTCTATTGTTACCTACTGTTATGTAATATAACGCGTCGCAAAAAATTTTTAATTATCGCAGTTAGTGTAATTTTGACTTTATGGGTCAAGTAGTCGCTTAATACTCGTGTCCTTCTAGGTGTTCCAAAAAAAATCTGCAAAATAAAACGTAACTATATTGCCATCAGAACGTTATAGAATACCGACTTTAAATCATTCGTAAAAATAAAATTATTCTATCCGTAATAATTAATTATATTTAATAAGTAATAAATTAATAAAATTAAATTCATAATAAACAAGTCTGTATCGACAGATTAAATTCATTAATCGATACAGACTTCTCATTATTTGTTCTCGAAAAAACCGAACTATTCTAGACAATTTCCCAGCTAGCAAAATGCAAAGTTTACGGCAAACCCGCCTTTACAGCAAAATTGCGACAAGATGTCCGCAAAAAGCTTAGTTTTTGCTGGCAAAGCTTGTCGCAATAGCATGACGCATATTTTACGCAAATAACGCGGCAAAGTATTTACGTAAATAACAGGGCAAATCTTGCTGTTCACGACATGACAGTACATTTATAACAAAAACAGGACGAACCTTGCCATAATGGCATAGCAAATTTATAACATAAACAAGGCAAACTTTACCGTAAATTTTGTCGTAAATTTGTTTAAAACTTTTTGACAAGACCAAGCAAGACAATTACTCGCCACAAAATTGTTGTCAAAATTGAACCAAACCTTGCTGTAAAGCTATGTCATTACGTGATTTTAACACGCCTGGTTAGTTGGGTTGTAAATGGAGAAAGAAAAACATTTCCTTAAAGTAAGCAACCATGTTGAATGATTAATAGAAGAGAAATTCATATTTTTTATCCAAAAAGATTTTGAAAATATGGTAAAATATTTTGAACGGATACAATTAATCATGAAAAATACTTTATGATCGATTTTGTTCGGTTTAATTACAATTTTATAATGATTTATAAAGACAGTCCGAAGATATAGTTGTGGATAAAAAATGCCGAAAAGACAAGAATTAAATATAATCTGAATATAAATGCACGTTTAGCTTCCCTGTTCCTTAGTCGTAGAGTGAAATATACTTTAACTATTTACTTAATACTCGCACACATGAGGCCTTAATAGTCGCCGACAAATTTCTTCCTCGCATAGCATCGGATTTCACCCACGTCGCCTTGGCCTTTGGCTTCGTAGTCCCGGCGTTTGTGCACCAGCGATGCATCGCGGCGAGTTTTCTGCGGTCCCGTTCGCGGAATGAAGTTACGTGTCTTCGTAATGTTCTCGCAACGGTCTCGCTTTCCGTGAAGTATTTGCCGGCGATGACGAGTATGATTGGCGCGAACGGATTAAATCGTGCAGCGCGGATTACACGCGATTAGTTCCGATTAAGCGCGATATCGTGGAACGAAATGGCCAAATGTTGAGACACAGAGTTCCCGCGTCTATCACACCTCGTGGTACAATTTCTATCGCTATCGTAAAGTATTTAAATTGCCATCGGCACAGTTTACATTTGCAATTAAATAATATATCGAAGACAATAAATGATACTTTTTTGCAACGAACGAAAAAAAAAGACAGAGAGAAAGGGAGAGCAGGGAGAAGAGAAAAGAAGGGAGAGAAAAAGAGAGAGAAAGAATATCATTATAAATTAAGTAATCATAATTTGAGTAAAGAGAAGAGAAACGAGAGAAATAATTGATCTTAATCACTGAAGTTGTTGAAAAAGAGAAAAATGCGAAACAGTTTTCTTAATAATGAATTCAAGAAGGTGTGAAATTAATATTTTCAAGTCTGTCTATTCTAGATGATTCGTCACATCCTCTGTCTATAACGAAAATCAATTATTTTACTTACATGAAATTTTTGTCATCATATTTTTATAAACATTTACATTAAATTCCCAGTGTAATATTAAATGGCTTCCACGGTAATACGAAGCATATTTCCTAATTCTTTACCAAAAATTGTTTTATATATAAAGGTATTAAATATAAATGAAATATAATTTAGTTTTTATTTTTTATTTATATTTCATTGCTGTCAGTATTCTAAGTTTGCGATTTTATACTTTAATTTTACTTACAAAGTTTTTCAAAAAGGTTACACGTGTTCATGTTAAGTCCGCAGTCAAGTCAACATCGCGTATCGCGTTTCCGAAAGAACGTGGCAATTTTCCAGCATATTTGAATACTGTAGAAAACAACTGGGCCGGCGGGTAAACCTCGCGATCACGTGGCAGCAGTCGTAAGTGTTCATTAAAACATTATTAAATTGCCACAATTAGGCAACGCGGTGAACTGCTGGCGTAATTGGAATCGCGATGCACGGGGTCGAGGATCTAGGCGTGTTTTTTCTTCTTTATTTATTCTTCTATTTGTTTCCGCCGACTTTGCTACGCTGAAAGACTATAATCACATAGCGGGCATCGTATGAGATAATTAATATATGCAGTAAAGCATAAAATCATAAAATAATCTTTCAGACAGTAACAATCTGCGAATGGAAGATTCTCACAACACAAATTTCATTGTGTTGTCAAAGCGCGAGAAATGACGAAGAGAAAGTACACTTTTATGCCTGCGCAATTGCGGATTGAGGAAGTATTTATTTTGCATATCATGTGAGTCTCTGCGAATATTCGTTTATGACATTACGTCTGATAAATCAGAATTACCATGTATATATATATATATATATTCCTCGGGCATTTCTCAAAATATCTGATAAGCGCGGCGTTAAGTGCTCCACGCGGTATCACGGTTCACGTTTATTGTATATTTGTTCATTTTATTCGCCCTCCTCGATGTTTGCACGCCCGGTCGTTTTTATTCAGTACGATCCACGGTTGCATGAATTACAACCATTGCATTTCCGTCCTTTCAATTAATCATCCGCAAAATTTATTTAACTGACGTGAAATACAACAACAGTCGAATTTAGCTCCCTTTTATGCCGGGATTTAATTTAATGCGATAAACGTGGGAAATAAATCTCGTTGATTTGTATGCGCGTAACGTTTCGCTACACCATTATCGAGTTAGCGAATTAAATTATTACTGGAATTAATGTACCTTCCGACGCTTCTGGCTTTTTTTGTCGGAATTATTGCATAACGAATTGCCATTTGAATTAATTGCACTGCAAACAGCGTTAAAAATCTACGTAATCTTGGACAGAGCGACCGCGATAGTAGGTCGATCCATCAACATCAGCGGCGGGACGAACGATTCATCATGCGTTCCTCGAAATTGCGAGAGGTGACGTAGCCCGATTTTGCGTTGACGCGACCGATTTCTAAGATTTCGCCTGACGGCCGGCACGCCGAGAATTCCAGCAACGAGAATCGTCAACAGGTGAACAAGGTTGATGAGCGACCGAGTGACTGGCCGATAGGTTGCAGCTCTGGTGGCGTCAGCAATTGCCGACCAATTTACCTACCCCCGCATCCGGTCATGTGATATGTCACATCAAACGCCTCGCACAAACTGCCAAGCTCTCTTCATGCAGAGGGTATATGTTCCTACGTACTTAGTTGCTGCTGGATTCAACATGACCAGCTTCCGTTTTTCTTTTTCTTCTCTGCTCCTCTTTCCCGTCTCCCCGTCTTCGCGTCTTCGCAGCTCGATCATTTCCGCGTCTTTCGCGTTCTTACGTAAGTTTTTTTTTTTATCGATCGTCTAACGAAACTTTTCCATAATTTTTCATTTTCGAGGATAGTGAGATAACATGATGCACTGTTAAGACAATGACTTGTTCCCAAAGTATTATTTGTATTGAAATTTTCTGATTACGTAACACGTGCTTGCTCAATTAATACTACATATATCGTTTTGACGGGAAATGACTAAGTTATTCTTTTGCTTGGTTGATCCAGAAAAGTGTTATTTTTTCTCGCGAACATATCGAGGGAGAGACGTTTGCCAGTGGCAAACTGTGTGGGCAATCGCGCTTGTATACTTTACTTCCGATCCGATGATTTATTGTGCTCGATTTAAGAGCTTCGCTCTAATGACATCACGCCGCGCGAGATCGTGGAACGGGTCATTGTCTTTTCAGTGTCGACATGTGACAAACAGCCTCGCCAAAGACGAGTACACCGCATATCCGTTTCCTGTCCGGATCTAATTTGTCTCGCAGCCAAAGATAATTTATATTCATATTTCGTACTTTAAACACATAATTTAGAGTACTGTAGTTCGCTTTGCATATTGAACACCGTACAACGCTCGTATAATTGCAGTTAAATTATTAACATTACTTAACGCCATCATCTCAGAAAAGATTCAAGTGAGAAAATTATGGAAATTAGTAATCACAATTTTTACAAAAGCAATAAGGTTCACAACTAAATTATTTCTTGCTTGTTTCCCCACTGTAGGTTCCTTAGGATGCCATCATTCTCAACATCACGCGGAGTAACGAGCAACTTAATGAATACATGAATATGTATGGACATGCGAGAGTACTTGACAATCGCTGACTTTAGATTAATATTCAAACTAAATAAATACGAGTTTTCTTTCCACATTACCAAGAGCACGTGAAACGTCTATCTTGAATCAACAAGAATAACTTAAACAATTCCAAATTAGAAACATTCTGCGCAACGAACTTGCTCAATTAGCCACTTTGTAATAAATTAAAACTATACACATCGACAGAGGCAGTCGCGTGACTTTTGTAACGAAACGAGCGATGTATAAATGATAAAGGGGGTGACTGAAGCGGTAGCGTACGGTAGAAAGTGATAGCGATTAAGAACGGAAAACGGAAGGACAGGATTTGCCTCGATGGCTCTTTGCGTCATGTGTCTGCGTAAATCCGGAGCGTGTAAATACGCGTACCCAAACGCATAGATGAACCTGGTGCAGTCCTAGATGAATATTTCATGGCGAATGGAAACTGTTGAGTCGTGTCAAATTTCGACGTTAGTATGAAAAAAAAAGTAGAATCATGAATTGTTCAGTTATCATCGATAAAGCATCAATTCCCGAATTGTACAACCGATGCAAAAATTTTAGGGCCGTTTCTTTGCGTTTCTCCCGCATGGTCCAATGCATTTTGCAATTTTGCAATTTACCTCGATACATCGTTCCGCAAATATTGTCACCGTAATTTGTCAACGCGATGAAGAATTTAATTTCGATGTTGAGCCTGTGCAACGAGCAGCACAAACAATCGCGGTAATGAACGGCACTGCGGTCATATCAATATTGATTTCGAAGTGTGTCAGGGTGATAAAATACACGCGTGTTATTAATGTCCTTATGGGCGCTATGCACTGCCCTTGACAATAACTCGATAACATCATCGTCAGCGGGCACACTCTCCTGTCTTTCCGCGCAATTTATCTTTTGCGCGTTTCGCGCAGACCTCGAACGTCTACGAGTGGCAATTTTCTTAAATCAGACTTCGTGTCAAAACTATTAATACCCACCGGTAGACTTTATTTGTCGTGGCTAATAGTCACTCGATTGAGATTTCGTTTGTTTGGATATGCTTATTAACTGACAACGACACTCTCTGATGTTGCCTTTACTAATACGGTATGGATATTGATTGCATTTTCAAATTAATGGAAATTCTTGATATATTCTTGAAATTTATACGATTCCAAGTATGAGGAGTCAACGTCCTCGACGATGCACTTCTCAAGAGTCCTGATGCAATCGCATCCTCGTTACTCATAAATGAAACCCAGTGAGAAATGATGATCGGAAAGATATCGACGCGACATCGACGTAATGCCTTTTCGACGCAAAAGACATCGAATCGATATCGATTCGACATCGATTTGATCAACCATTTCTCACTGGAAAGAGATCTAAAAATGATTCAAGATTATTCCTCGTTTATCTAAATTTCGCACGGATAATTTTCTAATTAACATACGATTAAAATCCAATTGTATAAAATGTATCGCATTTTATCGTTTGCGTCAACAAACGTACGACCATCGAGAGGTTCGCGTCGGGTTCGCCGCGCGAGATCGTGGCAGAGAAGAACGAAAGAGGCAGAGAGACGGGGGGGCTTTAAAGGGCGCGAGGGGAGATCGTGTTCCTCCTGTCAAACGAGGGTGATGGACACCTCTCACTGTGGGAAGCTCACCAATACACCTTGGCGTCCTTCGGTCGCGCGCGTGTACGGATACGCGCACGCATACGCGCGGCCAAGCGCGATTTCCATGCTAAAAAGCTCCGCACACGTACGTACACGCACGTGCCCCCACTCGCGATAAACACGAGCGCGTTTACGTCGGTAGCCTCCTGCGTAAACGCAACGAGATGAAACGCTCCCCCCCCCCCTTCCACCGCGCTGCCTGGTCCAGCGGCATCGCTCCTTCTCCCACAGCTTCCCTCCGCCGATTCCGTTTTTCCTCGCGCGCGTTCCCGCGTGCGTGTGTCGCCGATGCTGCTGGACCGACGAACAAATGACGATCGGCCGAGTGACGCGTGTGTTCACACGTGTGCGAGCACGCACTCCGGTTCGCCATTGATATCGGGCGCATTCTACGGATGCACAGGATGCTTTATGACGTTAAATCTTAACGCATTTCTGCGATAAACTTGTGGTCAAGCTTTCCTTGGCAAATATCGATTGTATCATGTAAAATGTTTGACATTAATATTAAGTAACATTATTTAAAATTGAACAAAAGTTGCTTGAAATTATCTGGTTACGTCAGACGTCTGTTTGCATGTAATCCTCCAAAATTCAATTTACAATAATAAATAATTGCCTAATTGAGTTTTATTTTCAATGTATGTAAAGAAAGATTGGTTCTGCGATGAGTTTCTAATTTTTTTCAGCGAAAATTTAATCACTGCTCTTTAAAGTTTTGATTAAATTTCTTAGTGGGACTATATTCCAAAGTCTGCTAAATATTTTCTAACGTATCGCGTTTGCATATCTGAAGCTTTGTTTATCATTAAAACATGCAGCTATACGTTTGAGTTTAAGAATTTCAATTAATTTGAACGATGGTTCACGCATTCTGGGATTACAGCATCTTATATTCTTATACCATGATGCAAACCTTACGGAACGTGTCAAGTTCTCTCGTAAGATCTCGGAGCCACATTCATCAGAATCGCGATGGCCGCAATTACATATGTCGCGTTACAGACATGCACATATACATGCTCACGTAGAAAAAAAAAACGATAGCGATTTGATTGAACTAATTATTTTTTCGAACAAATTTTTTTTCTTTGAACTACTCACCTTTTAAAGTCGCTATGCAGTCGACTATTTGTAATCTCATCGATTGCGTGAAAATTTTCCATCGCGTATTCCATCTATATAGCAATTTTATGTTTCAGCTTTCTTGATATCCATTCACAATTTGGTGCATCTAATTGCACCACTAAAAAATGAGCAAACACAAACAAAAACTAATCAATCTAATTAATTAGAGCATACATGCTTTCAATTCTTCTCGAAATTATAATTAATTAACAAGACACATTTTATTTTCCACAAAAAATTCAATTATTTAGTGAATTCAATTTGTATCGCAATGAAAATATTTTTCGATATTTTCTGTAATAACAGACATATAAATTATGATATCTTGAATACTTTATTATTTTTGTATTTTAGTTTTTCTATATTGTTTATTTTTAATCATGGATTACTTCTGCCGAAGTAGTTTAATGGCGTTCTACATCCACATAGCTAGACTTGGTATGTGACAACAGCTGGTGGCCTTCCACGTCGACGACGTTTTTCTACGTGGGTAGCCTCTTCGGCAACGTCGTGTTCGGCTGGATCGCGGATAAATGGGGCAGAAGAACGGCCTTTTTCACCATTCTCTTTCTCGAAGTGATATTCTCCATCGCTACGAGTTTTAGTTCGAACTACGTGATCTACACGGCGCTGAGGACCGTGAATGGTCTCTTTTTTCCTGCCATTTTTCAGATACCTTTTATACTTGGTATGTTGGACACTCATAAATCACAGGCTATTTAATTAAAAACAAAAATATAATACAGAAACCTTTAAAGAAAACATTGACATGTAGGAGAAAAGTTTAAAAGATCAAAACTGTCTTTTTTTTATATCTATATTACTGCATAAATGTGATCACAAATAAAAACGTCGAAATCGACGTTTTGTGTGAAGCGCAAAATATTTCTGCACGGTAAATTTCTTTGCAGCTCTCGAGTTAATGGGACCGAGATATCGAACATTTGCTGGGATGGTGATCAGCATGTTTTTCGCCATGGCGATGTCGCTCCTGGCGTTGCTGGTAAGTATCATTCCTTCGTAAAGTACAGAGTGACGTATACACTAGTCGTTTTAAAGAAAATCGCGAATACTTCAAGGCCCGCATTATCGCGAGGTCTCACACTGCAACTCGCGGATCTCGCAATAGATTCAACGCGAGGGTGCAACGCGGATCATTTTGCAAGCGATCCATCAGCGTATATCATATGGTGCGAGCGTATGCAAATACGAGTGGTCGGTCGCTGCATGCTAATACAATAGAAACATTTTGCATGCTTCCGAAGCTACGCGCGCGCCCAGATACGCATGGAGGCGAATTTCATCGTTGCCAAACTTTCAAGTTTTGGCAAGGAAAAAACTTGAGATTAAAAACCACCCGTTTTAACTGACTTGCCATTACATGCTTTCGTTCTCTTCTCTTTTGTCTTTTTAGGGTTACCTGTTAAGACACTGGTACACCCTGTCGTTAGCCACATCGGTGCCTTTCATTCTTCTCTTCAGTTACTACTGGATCATCCCGGAGTCACCGCGGTGGCTTCTCAGTAAGAATAGAATAGACGAGGCGGAAGTGATCGTCCAACAAATGGCGAAAGTCAACGGCAAAACAGTGCCTACGAACTTTCTGAGAAAGATGGAGGTAGCTTCACTATTAATTAATTGCCAATTCTTTTTGCTAAGTAATTTATGCAAAATTCGAATGGGAAATTTTTTTCGTGTCTTTGTTATTATTTTGCGATATAAGGGCTACATATGAAATCATTAGCGATGTTATTTGCAGATAGAAATAAGAAAGAGGCAAGGGGTATCGTGTAACGGTAGGAATTCCAACGACGTGGAAGGCGAGAACAGGCCATCGCCGTCATCCGCGACACCTATGGACCTGATCACACATCCAAACATTAGGAAGAAGTTCTTCATCCTTGCTTTCGATTGGGTGGCGAACGCGGTGGTGTACAACGGGCTATCTTACAACGCGACTAATCTAGGTGTTTCCGATTACCTGGCTTTCTTCATTGGTAAAGAATTTTTCTCTCTAGTCAATTTCCTCCGTTAATAAGTGCATTACAATTTCATATATGTGTTACGATAGATTGAGATGAAAAAATTATTATAATCTTGATCAGTAACAATTTTTTTTATTTTCATTGTAGGAGGAATCGTAGAAATTCCGTCGTACTTTATTACGTGGTACGCAATGGACAGATTGGGCAGACGATGGGTACTGTGCGTGACCATGATGCTGGGTGGGATCGCTTGTGTGTCCTGTGTGTTCGTGCCCGAAGGTACTACTTCGTCGATTTATACCTGATTCGAATGTCTTCATTAAACAGAAATAACTTGTACATCTCTGAACAAGTTCAAAATTATTTTCGATATTTAAATTTAATGATTTATTTTGTCGCATTTCATACATTGCACGTACGCGGATATGGAGCGCCGGATATGATATCCCTAACACCGGCGAGAGAAAATGTATGATGATGACCATTTACCACGTTGCTCACCTCCACGTTATTCGATTATCTCCGCGGGATAAAATTGAATAAAAGTATTAAGTCGAATCGCACGCCTTTGCGTCATGGCGGCCTCAACGTCATTACCTTATTGAATTCGTCATGATATTGTCACACACGTCCAACGTGTGAGAGGCAATTACTGTTGCCGACGTCACAACGTTTATAAATAAACGTTCGACCTGCTTATAAATTAGTCATACTGCACATACACACACACACGCTCATTGTCAGCAGAAGTCTATGATATTCGCATAAATTTCAAAATTTTATTTAAAAAAATAAGAGAAATTTTAAGAAAAGATAAAATAACAAAATAAATAATAGAATCAAAATTTGGATTTCACTCGTGGACACATCCTGTATACATGATCGGCCTTTGTCGCAGCAGACGCGGTTTGGATGACTGTGAGCCTGGCGATGATCGGCAAATTCGGCATCGCTGCATCCTTCGCCGTCTTCTACGTCTTCGTCGGCGAGCTGCTGCCGACCGTATTAAGGTCTCAAGCGATGGGCATAGCTTCTTTCATCGCCGGTATCGGCCTCCTCACCTTCCCCTACATCGTTCAGTTGGCGGTCTACTCGAGAGTCTTACCCCTGATCGTGATGGGATCGCTGAGCGTCGCCGGCGCTCTCACTTCCATCTTCCTGCCGGAGACGCTCAATATTCATCTGCCGCAGACGGTCGAGGAGGGTGAGCTCTTCGGAGCTGATTTCAAGCTGTGGTCCTGCCCGACGGTACCAAAGTTAGTAATCTCATTGACGAAAGGTTTCCGAAAGTTCTCTCTTCTTAAAAATAAGATTCTGCAGTCTGCAATGCAGAATTTTATTTTCAATACAGAGAACTTAAAAAAAAAAAAACAATTTTTACATAATCGAATTTATGTTTTATAACAGATTTCTTGATTTTATTTTTAAATTTCTCTCGATGGATTCCACTCTTTTATTGTTTTATAGTAATATTAATTGATCTACATATTAACAAACTTATATTGGTTTCAGGAAAAATTCAAGCAAGTCCGAGTCCGTGCCGTTGGGGTACTTAGTGAACGGCGGACCGGGTAGTCGCTCGTCTACCTCGAAAGTCGCGCCGCAGGAAGGCGCGACTACGTCGGAGGGCGAGAAGCCAGCTGCCGTGCTGCCCTCGAAGGAAGAAGAGGCGAAGAACTTAAGCGCACCAAAGGCGGAGGAGCTGACGAACATCGAGATCGTCGGGCCAAAGACGGCTAGCGCGGTGGTGGAAGTGATCGTGTGCCGGAAGTCGCAATGAGACGGGGACGGGACGGGATAACGGACAGTCTTATAATTAATTCTTTACAACGTTGTATCATAATTATCAGTATAGACACGCATTGTATTTATTTTTCCATTTATTATAATGTACTTCCTTTGTAAAGCCTGCCTGAGTTTGTCGGCTAGCACGATTCGATTCCTGTCTTTTTTCTGTGCTGCTGAAGAGTGCTTCCAACTCGTCGCGGTGTGTGCGTGTACATCGCGTGTGATCGATACGCCGTACGAAGATTAACGTCCGGGATCTATGAGAACTCCTGAGTGTAACACAATACTTTTTTATTTGTTCGGTTATAGACGTCAATTTTACATTTTGTCCTTATTAAGAAGATCTTGTTGTGATTTTAATTAGTTTAAATAAAATATCTTAATATGTATTGAGACGGATGATCGTCTGAAAAACCTTACATGATCAATATTTCATGTTTTATAGCGAGAACAAGGATATTGACTTCATCGATTGCAGTAATTGTTAAAATCAATACTCCGACGAAATAACAAGTAGAAAATTATACAGACGGCCAGACAGTCACCAAGGAGAACTTGACAGTCGCCTGTTTCTGTTTGAATGACATCTTAGGCAAGTCCGCGATCTCCTCGTTCCTCTTCCTTGATTTTGAAGGACCGACTTCTTTCACGGCCATTAGAATAATCATCATTAATAACCCCGTTTAATAACTTTGTCCGAAAATTCTACGATAATACAAAATGCGTGAAATTGTTCACATCCAAGTCGGTCAATGCGGCAATCAAATTGGCGCCAAGGTTAGTATCTCTTAAAAAATATACGATAACGTAAATCTTGCTTAGTTAATTTGATACCTGTCTATATCACAGTTAAATATATAATATTATATTTTAAATAAATATCTTTAAAAAACTTATATAGAATTTAATTAATTTAAAACATTCGACAACGTTCTAATTATAATCACTTTTTTCTCGATTAATAATTCATATATTTGCTTTTTTATTGTTTTTTTTTTCAAGATTTTTTTTCTCAGATTTTAATTCTTAATTATTTTTAACCATTCGCAGTTTTGGGAGGTAATTTCAGATGAACATGGCATTGATCCTACGGGCATCTATCACGGAGACTCGACACTTCAGCTGGAACGGATCAACGTTTACTACAGTGAGGCGACCGACGGCAAATATGTGCCGCGTGCCATCCTCGTCGATCTAGAACCCGGTACCATGGACTCTGTGCGCTCAGGGCCCTTCGGTCAGATATTTCGACCGGACAACTTCGTGTTCGGCCAGTCAGGGGCCGGCAACAATTGGGCCAAGGGTCACTACACCGAGGGTGCTGAACTCGTCGACTCGGTGCTCGATGTAGTGAGGAAGGAGGCCGAGAGCTGCGACTGCCTGCAGGGATTCCAGCTCACGCACTCCCTGGGCGGTGGTACCGGGTCAGGAATGGGTACTCTGCTCATCACGAAAATACGAGAAGAATACCCGGACAGGATCATGAGCACTTTCTCCGTGGTACCGTCTCCCAAGGTTTCCGACACAGTCGTGGAACCCTATAATGCTACTCTATCCGTTCATCAACTGGTAGAGAACACTGATCAAGCTTATTGCATCGACAACGAAGCACTCTACGATATCTGCTTCCGTACTTTGAAGCTGACCACTCCTACGTACGGTGATTTGAATCACCTCGTGTCGGCTACCATGTCCGGCGTAACAACCTGTCTAAGGTCTCTAATATAGAAACGACGATTATTAAATTTTAACAAACTTTTAATATAATAATGAATATATACTAATAAAAAATTGTAATAAAAATCAATATATAATTTATCTTGAATGGCTGTAGATTTCCAGGTCAATTAAACGCCGATTTGAGGAAACTCGCGGTGAACATGGTGCCGTTTCCCCGTCTCCACTTTTTCATGCCAGGCTTCGCGCCCCTTACGTCCCGAGGAAGTCAACAGTACCGCGCTCTCACTGTGCCGGAACTCACGCAGCAAATGTTCGACGCGAAGAACATGATGGCGGCCTGCGATCCGCGCCACGGTCGTTATCTGACCGTGGCAGCCATCTTCCGCGGTAGAATGTCGATGAAGGAGGTTGACGAGCAGATGCTCAACATTCAGAACAAGAACAGCTCGTACTTCGTTGACTGGATACCGAACAATGTGAAAACGGCGGTGTGCGACATTCCGCCGCGCGGTCTCAAGATGTCCGCCACCTTCATCGGCAACTCCACGGCTATTCAGGAGCTATTCAAGAGGATCTCCGAGCAATTCACAGCGATGTTCAGGAGAAAGGCCTTTCTCCACTGGTACACTGGCGAGGGCATGGATGAATTGGAGTTCAACGAGGCGGAATCGAATATGAACGACCTGGTGTCGGAATATCAGCAATATCAAGAGGCGACGGCGGAAGAGTACGAGGAACTGGAGGAAGAGGAAATGGAGAAGTAGAAGAAAAAGGGATTTAACACAGAGGATCGCGCGCACTTGCAAAATTTTTTGACGATTTTTAAAATAATTTTTTCGTACCTGTTATTTTTACCTTTTTTGTGAATGTTTTACACTGTTTTGTATTTCGTTTATATACACGAATTTTTAAATGTTTTAATAGTTTGTATTTTTACTTTAGCGAATTTATAAAAGGCAATACGTATTGGCAAAACTCCGAATTTGATCTATTTGCAGTAGATTCTTCGAAACACGCTATATTTTAGTGCTTAGGAAGCTTACACGGCTCAATTAACGCTCTCTATTACGTTGATAACATCATCTCTATCAGTTAATGACATTGTTCGTAACTTGATATAAATACGCCTCTCTTAAATAAGACGAGTAAACGCTGGCGTTGTCAGATGCGAGTCTCGTTATCGAACTCGTTATCGTCCTTCTGGTCAACTGACATTGATGAAGCCAAGGCCTTGGCAAAAATTGGCGATCGCGCATTATCTCATCGGTGCCCCGAGGGCAAACACTTTATTATTGCGTACAATAAAGGAGAACGCGTTATTGCGCGACAATTTCTCACCGCAGCTACTATCTTCAGAGATAAAATGTCGTCCAAGGTATATCTACGTATATTATATCAAAAGTATAAGATTATATTTTATTTTATATTCTTTAAATAATATAAAAATCATAACCGATGTTAAAGAAACATACAAGGTGAGAAGATTTGTTTTTTGATAAAATATAATTTTTTAAGTAAAGAAAGATTTAAAATAGTAGAATAATAGAAAATATTTAATTAATTGGGTTTCAAATAAACTATTATATGCAATATAATACGACATAAATTGTTCGAGCATAAATTCCTTTGCTATTAAACTGCGATTTCAAACTCGCTTTCCAGAAAAACTTCCTTAAAAATTTCCATTGACCTGTAAATAAAATTATGGATATGATTTTAAGTTTTAGATCTTAAATATTGGATCGGTAAAAATACTATAATATTAAGAAGAATTATGAAAAAAGAACTTAAAAAAATTTTTTTTCATTGCAGATTGACGTTTCATTATTTCGTGGTTATAAATGCGACAAAAACTTAATTTTTCAACAATTTTTATTACACTCCAGTCCATGCCATATTCCTCCAAATGACATATCAAAATCCTTATGATTATCACTAGTAAAGCTGAATATAACATAGGCGTATCATAAACGTAACATAAGATCAATAAAAGAAGCTGTTTTACTTTAAATAATTATTCTCCGCATTAATTTAATATCCGCCGCGATATCATATGTCTTCGAATATTGATCTTTATAAATATTTCGATATCACACAATTCGTAAAAAAGTTATCTCGATCGCCTATATTACGTCCGTCTCAGCGATTACAAAGCGCATTGTATATAAAAGTATCAAAAGACGGCTTTTCGCGAGCCTCGCACGAACGATCATGCGAGCTCCTACGATGACGGGACAGAGACAGAGAGGCTGAAGATAAACCTAGTAGAAGAGAACGTCGCGCTGTTTTCAGTTTTCCTGTTCGCAGGTCTCGAAGTCGTCAGCGCATTCCTCCGCCTCGAAGTCCTCCTCCGCTGTAGCTTCCTGGTACTGCTGGTACTCGGATACCAGATCGTTCATGTTGGATTCGGCCTCGGTGAACTCCATCTCGTCCATACCCTCGCCGGTGTACCAGTGCAGGAAGGCTTTTCTCCTGAACATCGCCGTGAACTGTTCGGAGATCCTCTTGAACAATTCCTGAATAGCGGTGGTGTTGCCGATGAAGGTCGACGACATTTTCAGCCCCTTCGGCGGGATGTCGCACACGGCGGTCTTCACGTTGTTCGGGATCCACTCGACGAAGTACGAGCTGTTCTTGTTCTGCACGCTGAGCATCTGCTCGTCCACCTCCTTCATCGACATTCTGCCGCGAAAGACGGCCGCGACGGTGAGATATCGGCCGTGGCGCGGATCGCAGGCCGCCATCATGTTCTTCGCGTCGAACATCTGCTGCGTGAGTTCTGGCACCGAGAGCGCGGAGTATTGCTGCATGGACCTGGACGTTAGAGGCGCGAAGCCGGGCATGAAGAAGTGCAAGCGTGGGAAGGGCACCATGTTCACCGCGAGCTTCCGCAGATCGGCGTTCAGCTGGCCGGGAAACCTGAAGAAGTCACGTACTTGTGAACCATTTGCAAGATTAAAGTTTTATTAGCGAATTCATATTATTCTTTTAAGGATTATTAGTTGATGTACTGTTATTTAAAATCAGAAAAAAATATCAACAGCGTTATATTTGCTATTTCTTCATCTGCATTATGTATCGATAATTAGAAGAATTGTACTTCTTCTACAAATACCCTTATTACAGCTATGGATTTTTATGCGCACCTAAGACAAGTAGTTACTCCGGACATAGTGAGCGATACCAGATGATTGAGGTCGCCGTAACTAGGGTTGGAAACCTTCAAAGTACGGAAGCAGATGTCGTACAGGGCCTCGTTATCGATACAATAGGTCTCGTCGGTGTTCTCCACCAATTGATGCACCGACAAGGTCGCGTTATAGGGTTCCACGACGGTGTCGGACACTTTGGGCGACGGCATCACCGAATAAGTGTTCATGATCCGGTCGGGATACTCCTCGCGGATCTTCGAGATGAGCAGAGTGCCCATTCCGGAGCCGGTCCCACCGCCCAGCGAATGGGTGAGCTGGAAACCCTGCAGGCAGTCGCAGTTCTCGCACTCCTTTCGCACCACGTCGAGGACGGAGTCGACCAGTTCCGCGCCCTCGGTGTAGTGGCCCTTCGCCCAGTTGTTACCCGCACCGGATTGCCCGAACACGAAGTTGTCCGGTCTAAAAAGCTTTCCGTAAGCACCGGAACGAACGGCGTCCATCGTTCCCGGCTCCAAGTCCAGGAGGATCGCGCGCGGTACATATTTCCCTCCATTCGTGGACGTTGCGACTGTAATGGGAGCAGCAAAATGAGAATCAGACACACTCGATTTGCTCGTTCAAATATTTTAGACAATTTTACAGAAAAAGAATGGCACGTAAAATATTTTGCTAAGTAGAAAAAGCAATGAAATCTCTAATCTTTTTCATTGCTAAATATATCAGTATATATTGAAGTAACGATCAATAAAACTAATGACGCAGTAGTTGTGGTAATACAAGACACGTCCATATTAGACCGATATTGTTATTCTACCGAAAAGTCGTGCTGATCATAATAATCGGCGGAAATGCGTACGTGGATGGAACCGTGTGTCTGCATCGTTTACAAATGAATAGCTGTCGTAAGATAATATAAGGATTTGCGTTACGTGGCTTAATTACCACTACAATGTATAATAATTTTAATTTTATGCTAGAGATATGAATAATCATTAATGATAATAAA
The DNA here is from genome assembly GCA_011636635.1 of Tetramorium simillimum. Lineage (NCBI taxonomy): Eukaryota > Metazoa > Arthropoda > Insecta > Hymenoptera > Formicidae > Tetramorium > Tetramorium simillimum. The sequence continues at coordinate 27,139 of VBVQ01001658.1, forward strand.
ATTAAATATATATGTATTTTGAATTAATTGCTAATAAGATATTTTTGCACATCAATTTTCAATCATTTAATTGAAGAGCATTATAACTCTAAAAATATAAGTTAAAAATGTGGAAAAAGGAGAGGTACAAATGTGAGAATTTAAAGATATGAGTTTTTAAATTCTATTCTTAACAACAAATTACTCACGACGACTGGTGCGTACATTTCACTCGTTTGTTAATTAAACTGTTTCTACATAAAGCACGTGCCGCACGTCGTGTTCTCGGAAATAATCTCGTTTTCACGACGCGAACGAGAAGTCCTGAAATCGTGTTGCAGTCGCAACTTACAATCTTAAGTCCGACCACAGAGAGTTGGCTATTTTCAGCGTAAAATACGTGTCTCAACGCTCTTCTTCTCCATCGTTCCGTAAGTGCATGCAGGACACGCGATTTTCTATTTTTCTCGTTATTGCTATTTTCGACGTCAGGACAGATCCGCCAAAGCGATCTTCATTAAAAAAATTCTGTATGATTTTCCTCTTTGATTAACCTTTTTTTATTTAATTAATTAAATTTTCTATTTAGATGTAATTACAAATACCTATCTACTTTCGACTAATGTCGTTTTTCATTTCTATTTTATTATTTTTATTATTATTATTATATTTAATATTTTTATTTTATGTTCATCTTTGTACTTTTTTTTTCACTAAATCCGGTTTATTCTATGTTATTATATATTGTTATATATTGTATTATTAATTTACTATAAATTAATTATCTAAAAATGTCCATTGTAAATATGAAAAAATATGTTTCTAGCGCGGTACGTAACAAATTCCAAGAAGAAGATTAAATTTCAAATAAATTATATTCCATTATATAAAAAGTAAAGAGAAGAAAAACGCGTGCAAGCTGTAATATGTATAATATGCTCTTACCAGACGCCTCATTATAATACACGGAGATTCTTTCGAGCTGCAGGTCGCTGTCACCGTGATAAATGCCCGACTGGTCGATGCCGTGCTCTTCAGAAATAACTTCCCAGAACTGCAATCGTACGTTAACATTAACACTTTGGAAGCCAACTGTTTAAATAGTCTTATTTCTGAACATATCTAGTACCTATAATTTAAACTGGAAAGTAGCCCGGTACAAAAATACCGGGCGCCTTCTTAGTCTTCTTTTGTAAATAAAGCTTATTGTAGGTTTATTTTGCTACACTTCTCCTGCGAGCCACTCGACGTGTCGAATGAGGGGCGATTTCCCTTCGAAGCCCAGCGTGCACCCCGTACCCCGGTCGCGGAGACAAGGATAACACGCGCGACATCCAAAAATAGAGACGCACGGAATTAAACGCGGCCTGTGCCCCCTGGCTCATGTCCACCCTACCGTTAAACATTTCTCCTCTCTCCATTTGTCTTGTCTTTACTATTTTCTCCTCCTATTAATAGCAAGCCGGTGTGCCGGTCGCCATGGTCGCCGCCTCGGCGAAATGGGCCTCCCTGATTATTCTAAATGCATCCTCGCTGTGCATTTACGTGCATCACGTACGCGACGTACATTATCACGTAAATAGGAACTAGTTGTTATTCCTCACACGGAAACAGTCACGTTCGTTTCGGAACAGAATTCTTCGAGATCGAGAATCTGTTTTACAAATTGGTACACTTTATTAGGAATATATTGTACGCATACGAAGCATCACGTATGAAGAAAAAAATTAGATTCAATAGATTCTTAAGAAAATTTTATATAGATACTTGGAATCGTATAAAACGTGAAATTGTATATCATGAAAGATATATGTAATTATTATCGCGACATTATCTTGACTCAGTGATCGTTTTCTCGCGAGGCTATCTTAAATTTTCAACCCATACATAATGTTTTGATTACTCGAGAAACATTATCGTGTAGATTCACAGTCGTGTAGATTCACGATTGTGTCTGTAATCCTACAGGAACTTCGGTTTTGCTTGCTGCGATCGTTAAATTCTTTCGAGCGGAAAACGATGCCATAAAACCGACGATAGATGTACGAAGAGGAATAGGGACGATCCTTTTCAAAGAAGTTAATCATACAAGCACTTCACATTCTGAGTCAACAGAAATGATGCATCCGATAATTACGGAAATTAAATTAAGAATTTACAGATCAATCCTTGAATGAAAAACTGTATTTTTCTTGAGCCTTTTTTATCAATCATATATTTTCAGATTTCTGATAACAGAATATCTAATTTAAATCTAGTGAATAGAAATTGAGGATTATATGAAAGCGTTCATTAATAATCTTTTTTAATTAATTAATGAATAAACATGCTTCCGTATTAATTTAGTATAATATTATCTGATTATATTACTTATTTCTCATTCTAATATTCTGGAACTAAATTTACTTGGTTTTTACTATGTTATTGGTAGAAAAATTTCTGACTCATTGAGCGCTCCGTATTCTGGTTCACAATCTGGCGTGCGTCATGGCACGATGAGCAATACCACACAAAATATCATGAAATATCTCTTAATTTACAGCAAAGTTACACGGAAATTTGATAAGGGATTATTTGTCAAAGATAAATCTTGATAAAGCAGAAAGTTTACTTTATTGAATGAAATTAAAAGTACATACCCAAGTAATTTTTAGTCTATGTACTTTGCATTTCAATTAATAATTTAAATTACACTTTAGAATAATAACGAAAAAATATTATATATAAGTGAGAGATATCTCAAAATAATTAACAGCACAGAAATAATATTATAAATATATAATTATTAAGATTCTAAAGTACGTGATTTACGAAAGATGCAATTCCTTGATGTTATCTATGTAATAAATGTAATTGGATGTATTGCGTGCAGATTGTCACGCCTACGAACACGATCAATAAGATTAGGAAATCTGAAGTGCTTCGCGATAATACTAGCTTCGCATAATATGTCCAATAATACACCTTATTCAGAATCAACCAGCATTGAAATTAATTAACAGCAACGAACATTCAATTTCAGCCACGCATCAGCCTACAATTTCGCAATAATTATGATTTGACTCAAGCTTCGCCAGTAACTATTTTGTGATCGTATTATAAACAGCTTTTTATTTAACCAAGACGTAGAATAATTTATTTAATTTTTCGTATAATTGAAATTAATTTTAAAAAATAAATTTCAGTGGACGCAGAATTTTAAGTGTTCTCCAAGTATACGCAAACATCTTTTCCTGTCATCGTGTGCCGGCACGATTAAAACTTGGATCACTTCGCGCACTTCGGTAGCGCGAAATAGAAGAGGGCCTCAATATCAAGATATATGGGTCTTTAAATTCTACTCGTTGTGCACCGCCTTATCTTCAATTCGATTACAGTCATGATCGAACGTATACCATTAAGTGAGATTGCTTTTTTTTATGGAACGATGTAACGATGTTCTCAGCGATTTATTGACCTCGCTCCACCGAGTTTATTGATTCCGTTCATAAAGATGAAGAGTAGAGAAAGAATTTATAGAAATAACTCAGAATGATGTTTTCGCTTTCACTAATAATATCAAATTATTACAATTATCGTATTTTTTATTATTAAAATAATAAAGCGTGTTCAGTAAGGTGTATAAAAAATTTAATTTGAAAAGGGTAGTATCTCTTGAAGATTGAAACAAAGTACGATTAAAATTTAGCTTTTGATCTTTCGCCGATTCGATTTTAAAAAATTAATAAGAAGGTCTGAAGTGCGCGCCTTTTCCAGAAACCATGAGAGTGCTTCAAGTGAACTCCGATCAATATCTCGAAAAGGATGAGTCATTATACTTGTTTGTGTTTTAATTGCTAGTCCTCTATCGTCTCGGTATGTATGAATAAAACGGTTTTACAGTTAATTTCCGGACAGTAATGTTTCAACAGATAATTTATTCTTGTCTCATCGGCGCTTCTGTAGTGCTCCACCCTGTTGAATATATGCCCGAATAAATCACTTCCATTCATACTTCTGGGCTTTGATATTGAAATTATTAGCTGTCCGCACCTTCTTACGCTGAATTTAATTGTTGTATTAAAAACTCGCTCGCGAATGTAAAGCTGTTTCATCAATTATTAAATATTTATTATAAAGTTCCAATATTAGAAAAGTATTCAATATTAATTCTATATTAATTCTTTAATACTTTATTTTGACAATCTATTTTTATTTAAAAAAAAAACACTTTCTTTTATCAAAGTTAAATAGAAATATTAAGCTAAGATTAATTTAAAATCTATTCGTCATTAAAATACAGGTACATCTTATCATTATAATGTAAAAATAACGCGTTTTAATAGTTTCCGTGGCTATTAAATAAATAAAATAAATAAAGTAAAAGTATATCTCGATGGTCTCTTCAATTTTCGAGAAAAAAAAGACTGATTTTCGATTTGTTCCATTATTGAAATACATCCAGGTATCCTAGTATATTTGATGGGAAATCCTTTTTACCTTTCATATGCTTGAAGATATACAAAGCGTAGAAAAAGACATGTTTTAGTGCTGTCGACCTACCTTCGCGCCGATCTGGTTGCCGCATTGTCCAGCCTGCAGATGCACGATCTCCCTCATCCTGCCTTCCTTTCAGCGCGGAAAAACCGTACGGGATGAGAGGAAACAGCTGATCTCTGGACCTGCCTGTGGGACTTCTCCGGTCCTACCGTGGGCCGAGGGGATCCGTGCGTGCGCGCTCGACGTGTCGGAACGGAATGCGTGTGCGAATGCAACCGAGCCGAGGAGTGCAGCCAGCCGTCGCGAGTCGAGCCTGAGAATGAGCGACGAGGCGGTATTCGTGACGAGGGAAACGCACTCGTGCCGGCGTCCTGGGCTCCACTCTCCCGAGGCGAAGCTCACACTCGACGACGTCGGGAATTGAGCCTCGGGAGACGGAGCGGGG
>VBVQ01001659.1:3500-32044 GCA_011636635.1 Tetramorium simillimum
GAAATTAAATGTCAGAAAGTTATTTACAATATGAAAATGACAATTATAAGCCAGAACAATTACAAAGAAACTTATCAACTCTCGAACTATAAGTTAGACTTCTTAATTGAAATGTAAATTTCTCTCATATATAACAAGATGCGTAAATAAAGCAACACTATACGAGAAAAAAAATCTTCTAGTCTACGATAGTCTAAATATTTCCCATATGGTGCTTATGTTGCTTTATTAGCGATCATAAAATAAATGTAGCTTAGGTTCCATAAATAATTTAATATGCCTCTAATAAAATATCTTTTACTCGTTCGCCGACATAATCGCCGGAAACAAACATGAAATACTGCTAGGCAAAATTAGCAATTAGCTAATGCATACGAGCGAAAGGCTAAGAATAAACTTTTATGTCGCTATAAACAACTCTGATTTCGAGCTATCCTAATTTTACACGCACACGCACACGCACACCGCGACTGCACCACCAAAGCCCTTTTCTGCCCTTTATGATGCATCAAACGATATGGACTAAACCGGAATAGATGAATAGACAGTAAGTTCGGTGCAACTTTGTGCTAGGCCGTGCCTCGCCTGACCTACCCCGTCTTCACGGCACGAACATGGAAAAATATGTAAATATCGGGTCTCATCCATTATCCAACACGAAGGGAGCCAGAGAAGGAAGAGGGCCTAAGACCGGAAGGTGCGACGACCCGAACGTGCGCTGCGGTTGTTTTAGCAACGCCGCGCGTACTATCGATTGCCACGGAGCCGTGAACTTCGAGCAATTGCTAAACGGCTCTGCCACTTCTTTACTACGTGACTTTACGGGCGATACGTTCTCGTTAGAGCATAAGCTGGCTCACGGTTAACCCTTTCGTAAACAAAGGCAAATACCCGTAAAGTTATGTTTTCTTTCACGGTGAGAAACATTTGGTTCGCTTTAATCACAAAGAGATCAATCAAGAGTATAAATTAAACTCTTGTTTAATGCAAAAATTTATTATGTGCGATTAATTTTAAGAAATTATTGTTATCGCGTGTAGATGTACAAAAAATAAATACCAGGAAATCATAAAATCTATAAATGCTAATAGAAACTTTACTCATCTCGTTTCTTATTAGAGTTCCTTATTAAATTTATTAATGTTGCGTTTTCAAATTGAAAGCAATTATGTAATGAGAAATGATTCGGTCCAACTGAATGCGGAATCGGTTAAAATTGCGATTCAAACATCTGACACGGAAGAAATCGTTATAAAATTGACAGTGTACATATACATATATAGGAGGAAGACGCAAAGAGGGCGGGTACATTAAAGTGGGCGGATGCGGAATGCACAATCGATATCCGCTGTCTTATCGCGCGTGTCAAAACACGCCTTCGTTATCGCGCCTTAATTTGAAAGTGAATTGACTTTCCGGCCGAGAAGAATCGCGTAGCACGCGAGAGAGAACCGCGTGTCGCCGCGCCGATTTTTCGTAGCGCAGTGAAAACGGTGAGGGTGAATTCGACAGCTTGAGCGGCTATCATCGCGCGGCATATTGACAAATTAAATTTATTATTCGCCTAACGCGCGCGCGTTCACTGCCAGAATATCGCCCGGGGGCCGCTAGCGAGCCGGCCAGCACCGAGATATTATAATCGCCGTGACGACGTGATACGCAATTAATCCATCGCGCGTCAGCACTCGCACTCGCACTCGCACTCGCGTTCAGCGGCGCATATAATAATAACGCGTATCGACGCGAGCGAGTGGATGCGCGAGTCGTGCCGCTGAGTGTATACGTACCACGGTGATATGATTAATGGCACCGCCTATCAGTGCGTGAACGTGGCAAAACGAAGACAAATAGCCGCGCCGGGGCACTTTAAACGCGCTCACCGCGGATCCATTTCCGTCGCGCGAAAACCCGCGCGCGCCGGAGAAGACGCGCGCGAAAGGATTGCCTCAATTTCCCATCCCGCGGTCACGATCCCGCGAATCCCTTCTGACGTACCATGGTGTAGAGAATATGCCAAAATGACTAAGAAATACTTTAGACTTGGACTAAGAGCGAGTTCGAGAAATTTATGGCTCATTTTTTATCGAAAATATTGGAAGACGTCGGGGTCTCGCAATTTTTCAACTTCCGATAATAAACTTTCCAGCAAGAGAGTTTTAAGTAAAACTTTTACTAAAATAAAATCGATCGAAAAGATAAACTTTTACTCACGAAATTTCAACAATAAAAGTCGATTTATACCTGTCCTATAATAATTTACTTATAATATATTTGATTAATTAATTTTACAAATACAATTTTATTATTTAGATTTATAGAAAAAAAAAACACGACGATGTAAGTACGACTTAAGTTTATAATTTTATTTAATTTTCAGTATTTCATATATACGATATTTTTTAGCTATTGACAGGCGTTTGATGGCCGGAAAAGAGCAATTTCCAAGATGCGCGGTATATATCGTCGATATTAGCGCACGAGCGCACCTTTCTCGCACGTAAAACTTAATTTTAGAGAAGACCGATTTATGGAGGGAAATACGTTTCGCCGATAGTACATAATGTGAGAAAGAGAGAGTTGGCTCGCTAATGGTGCACCGTCCGCATCTGCTTTATCGTATTTTGCAATTGCCACATTAATGGACCGTATTATAATCAGCGGGATAAACGCGTAATTTCAGATCGCGAGTTATCGTCGATCTTGAAGGAGATATATTATTTATTATCAGAATTATCTCACGATATACTTACGCCGATGCTACACACATGCTCTACACGTTTTCGTAAGAGGCTACATTTATAACCACATACATTCTTACAAAGTTTCAAATTAATTCTAAAAAGTTAAAAACAGGTTTACCTATTTAGATCTTTATCTAATCAAATAATATAGTCTTTGTATAACTCTTCTACTTAAAAAGTTTTACTATTAATTTACCCATTTTAATGCATTTGAGAGGCACTCCAAGGTGCTAATTTCAATTTGAATAAATTCGATAAAATTGGAAACAAGAAGAGGATTAGAACGCGATAGAGTAAATACTTGACGAAATAAATTGACTGCAATTTAATCTGTCACCGAATTCATTCCCGCTTCTGAAATTACTTATTCGAAGCGTTATTCAAAAGCTAACATCGTTCCCTAGCGGACATTAACCTGATGAAAGAACACGGGTGCTCCATGCAAAAAGCTCGCGCCATCATTTTAAACGGTACACGCCCCGCAAGCTTCGTCCCGCAAAGTGTTCATTTGGAAACTTTCGCGGGCGCGAAAGCCCGCAAAAACTTCGAACTTTCGCGGCGCGCGGCGTGGCGAGGCGAGGCGAGGCGAGGCGAGGCGAGGCGCGCCTTTCTATCTCACCCTTAGGCGACAGCGGGGGGCGAGAGCGGGGGCAGAAGAGACTCTGATTGACGACGGCGGACTTTTAATTACTCCGCCGCAAGTCCCGGGGCACGTGGAAGCGAAAGATAAGCTTCCTCGCTCGAAATGAAACGAACGAACGGCGAACGGCGTTCCGGCGTTCCGGCGCGTAAGTTATGCCGCAAATTATGCAATTAAAAGTCTTGCGGACAGATGTGGGTCTCGCTTTTCGCGCGCGCCCCGTCTTTCGTACTAACGATTTCCGTTGCGTGGCTACGGTTGCGGCGGATGCGTGCTGCCGACGAAAACTCTTTTCGACTAATTCAACAAACGTCAGAATGGATTAGGGATTAATGTGTGAAACGAAGGAAAGATGATTATAGAGCGCGCTACTTTGAATCAAAGTACATTCACGTGAGAATAGATTATGTAAAGCTGTATTGATTATATCATCAACTATTTGTAAAAACAAAGTGCATTTGTATTGCAAATCATTATTTGAGATGGCAAAAAAATTTATCTTTCTTTAGACACATTCTCTTAATCTTTATTTGAATTTATTTGTTAATTTTTTTTTTCGGTAGTCAATAAATTTTTTGTCATAATACGTGTATACTATGATTCTTTTAAACGAATATTAAGAGCCAATATTTGTGCTCATTAATTGTAAAATTAGCATGAACTGGATGCATCAAAAGCATTCTAATACGAAAATGATTCTGTCAGCAACAGGGTAAGATTATTACATGGCGAAAGGTGAAAGTCTCACGGAAAATCGCATTTCGCACAAAATGGTTACAGAAATGTTGAAACGGCGCTAAACGTCCAACTACTTTCCGCATACAACGATATATATATATATATATATATATATATATACATATTAGCAAACATATGGCGAATCGCCTATGAAATATGAGTCTCGATACGGTGTATGGCTCGCGCCGTACTAATCTCGTGCAATTTATATCAAGGTGCGATGTTACGTGCGTTGCGAGGACTGTACTATACGAGAATTAAATTGTATACCGTTCGCACAAGATTGCTATGAATCACTATTGACTCGTGTACCGATATCCGATGAACAATAGCTCTTACGGTTCGCCGCGTCCAAGAGTAAAAGTTATTTCTTATTGATTTGTCTATTTGAACGTTTGTTTTTCCGATTACGACATCGCCATACGTTAAACAAGAAGCAAACTACCGAAACTACCTATATCAGTAATCTCTTGATACATTTAACCGAACGAGCGAGTTAATAACCCGATATGCAAAATGTACAAAAATGAGTATAAATGGCGCACCCTAGTTGCAATTCATCTTTGACATAGAAGGCACGTGTTAAAGCAAAAAATAATTAGCATACTTTCTCGTTACTGACTCCTAAAAACTTGTGCCGCAGAGCACCTGATAAATATACATATATTTCACCGACTGCGGAGACTACAGTGTGCATATAATTGAACCTCTTTCTCAGTGATTGCGGGTGTATGATACGCGTTGCAACCGGAACGAGGCGAATAAAAGGCCTCGCCAATCGATACGTAAATAGGTTAATCGCGCCATCGTTCGTCCTCCGTGAGTACAATCCCCGGCGTACTGTGTGCAACCACACAAATGCTCTATTCAAGTTGCCAGTTTAACGGAAATCGCATAGTCGATAGGGCCCTAAACGTCGACCCCGACCCATTACGGAACGACAGCGGCACGCACGCACACCCGTACGGCCACCTTTCGCGTTTCACGCACTATGTGAGAGATACGTTCGGCCTTTGCTGGTGCCGCTCGGTCTAATGACACAGTTGCGATACCATGAGCGAAGATCGATGAGAAGAATCTTCTTCACGAGGAGAAATCGGGAGTCAATGAGGTGGACTAAATGCTTGCTTGTTAAGTTATAAAAGCGTCCTCGACTATTCATTCGATGACAATCGACTACTCGAAATGCGACAAACGTTTAGTAATCCCTTTAATTTTGCGATAAAATAGGATCACGTAGGGAGAATAATTGTAATATGTTAAATATACCTCTAAGATATTTAATTGTAAAATCATTAATTACTTATATATACCATAGCTATCTATTTAAAGAATGTCAAATGTATTAAAATATAATGATTATAAATCATATCATTGTCAAAACAAACTTGACGTCTCAATAATTATACTACACAACTACACAGAAAATAAAACGACAATCAGGTAATATTACAAACGTTATGACACTACAGATGTTTATATTGCCAGTAATAATTTTAAACTATTACGAAATATCTCATGAAATATCTGCATATGGCTGTATGTAAATGCGTAGATGTATGTGAGTGCTGCGATGTATTCAGCTCGGATCTGTGGGTTCGCTAAACCCAAATGACTGCGCGGATCAGTCATCCCTGAGGGAATTTTGATTACGAAAAAGTTTCTAATTGCTTTCGCCATCTAATGTGTCTCACTCAACTTTGATAAGCTTAATTCAATTAATTTTCATTATGAGTTTTGTCCAGCTTGTCATTATACCGCGCTCATGTGTTCCACTAATATGTGTAAAGATAATTGCGATTAATGTTATATAACGTCAATTCTATTTCTTGTTTTGATTGCACTCTAAAAATTTTTATTAAAAGCTTTAATTTAAATTTTGTTACATTTTGCTGTGCAATCTGTGAATAAACAATTTATAGTAACAGTTTAAAATTAACAACGATAATTATTGCATCACATAACATTTTTATAGCCATAATTATCTTGAAAAAAATATTATACTCAACTTCTTAAAATGTATCTTCAATAAAATGTTGTATATGAAATTTTGCGACTGTAATATTTTTTCAAGATTCCTATAATCATCATCCCTATGTCAGTGATCTGTTGTTAGAATAAATATGCGATTTAATACTTTCACAGAAATAGAAGCTCTGAAGTAGTAATATAGTACCGGGAGAGTTATATTGATATTTCTTGACGTGCCTGACCGGTCTAGGCAAACAATGACGTTCATAATGCTACAAACTGGTTTCAGCCAAGAAAGATAGCTAGCTGCCAATAGGATACATCTTATGATCCTGAAAACGCTCCACCCATTCGTAGGGAAAGAAAGGTTTGATGTGACAGAAACGAGTTATAATAATATTTAGACCCTATCCGTTCAAACCCATCATCAAAAGAGGCCCAACCAAGATTATAAGCATGGTCAAAATTAATTACCAGCTTTCAAACGTGCGTCGTGCGACATATATAGTCTTCTCCGAACGCACGTTGAAACGACCACCAGTAAGTTTGACGCGATGAATAAAATATTGCAATTCTTTCGCCACACAATCAATCTCATCAAAAATTCATGAAAAATACAAATTTTCCTTTTATTAAGCAAACAGTCGGCGCCGGGATTGTAGTCACGTTGCCGCAACATCGCGGCGCGTTTGTGCCGCCAATGACCGCGGCAGCGTTGAATAATAGGTTCGCGACGCAGATTGATTCGAGTTGCGTGCAGCGAATGCAACGTGCATTCGTTCAACGTAGAAAAAAAAATCGGTACTAATTTTCATAAATCAAATCGGGCTACGAATGAAATTTAATGCGCGGCGTGTTTCGCTTTTCGACTGATTTATCTCCCGACGCGGGGAAATACACCGAGAAAAGCGGCACCGGCGCGGCGCGGCGCGGCGCGGCGCTCGCAACGGCGACTCGCAGAGTGCGGGGAGAACACATAGAAAATCCGCAGCGCGTGGAAATCATCCGGCGATCGCGTGGCGGTGTCGGCAAACGCGTATGTTACACTTTCTCCACCAACAGCCATGGATTCCACACGCCCACTACTGGGTCATTCGTTCTCCAATTACAACTTTCCTTGCGCTTTCAGGATTCACGAGAACTCTGTCTCGCGATGTCGCATAAATTCGCAATCGCGTAGCTCCGAACTGCGCAACATATACATATATATGTATATATATATATATATAAAAGATTACCCGTCGGGTGGAAATACTTGGAAATATTTCCATATGCAAGAAGTACAGCCCAAGAACGGTCGAGGGAGGTGCCACTTTATCGGGCATTGTCGCTCCGGCGCGGTAATGGGGTATCTGCCTTCCGCTGTCGGGACGCCGGCATTAATGGGAAATCCGACAGGCCATCGATAAACCGATTTTCGCACGATAAGACGTAATCATGTACACGGCGCGAATAATTTCGTTCATACGCGTGCTGCAACGCGTCCGCGTCATTACGCGGCGTCGCGAGATAAATCCGAGATACTCAATCTTCTTGACAATCAATCAGAACGAGAACTACTGCTACGCTTTCACTGTGTGAGCGCCCCGTTCAGCTTCTTGGTCGGAATTCACTTCACCGATACTCGGGATTCCTCACGGCGCTTCCCTGTTTACCGCTCCGACGAAAATGACAGATCACGTACCGTTACTATTTGATTTTCCGCGACTTTTCTACGTATCGCGTTGATCCGCGCGGCCCACGTGCGCGATACCACGTGCTTTTAACTACCATTTTTGCTTCTTCGTATGCTTGCATTAAATGACAAGGTACACGAAACGATCAATTACGCGGAGAAAAATTAAGGAGAAGGATTTATCACTCTTCAGTAAAAAGATACCGCAATATCGATCTAATTACTTCACTGATGATCTCGGGTTTACTACCGCATTATATTTTATATCTCAACGTATGAAAATACTTGGCAAGCGTGCGCGTGGCACGGCGGCACGTTAAAGTGCTCATTACAAGGCGTGTAATAGGTTTCCCCGTGAGTCTCTCGCCCGACTCGCACCGTTCCGCGCGCTCGTGCGAGAGTCTCGACAAGCAATCGAGAACGACAACCGTCCGACGAGAATACGACGCCGCGCCGCACCGCGCCGCGCCGAGCCGACTCCGTGCGAATTAAAGCGCGTATAATGAGTAGCCGAGGGTGGCAATCGTTCAATTAATATCCGAGCGCGAACGTCCGGCTGGAAAGTCGATACGTGCGCGTGTGCCGACTGTTTGAGCAGTAAGAAAACCCCACGTGTTTACGTGTATACAAAGTGTATCAAATCGTACACTTTCTCCTAACTGCGGAAGCACTAATTTCAACCGCCGAAACTCAACTCAGCAATACTAATTAATTTTTATCGACGTCTGGAGCAAAATATCGAAAAAATCGAATCCCTGAATTGTTCAAGATTTATTTTTAAAATTCCACCTTCGATCTTTCCTTTCAGTCGTCACACAGTTCGCTACATGCAGATACACGAGGTACATACTTTGAATCATATGTGTGTGAACGTATACGTTTTACACTAGATAGAAAAAACGCTCGAACCACCAAGGATTAATTACAACACATTAAAGAAAACTAAAAGGTACAAGTTTACTCCTACAGTTGATCTGACCAGTTCGAAGCTACTACTCCGCTTACTGAGGAATTATGGTTACGGAGACAAGGCGAATTCCCGCAGGCGTTCTCAGTACCGCAGTACCGTGATTAAACGATTCTAAATTATCGTCGCACACCGTGTAGAGCACTTTTACGCATTTACGCGACACATTAGATGCCGCAATGCATCAAATGACCGCGCGCAAAGGCTGGATAATAATGATAATCGTTATTGCGGAGACACGGGGATAATCTTTTTCCGTCTTCTTCGGTGCGGCACGGAATTTACCGCCGCGCTCTGACTCGTCGTCGCTAGGATCGTGTCTTTTTTGGGGTACAACGACCGCATAGGCGGATTATGTGGTACGTTCCGCCTGAGATAACGACGTAAAGAGATACGATTACGAGCTTATGAAGTACGAGCACGGGCAAAAGGAAAGGAAGAACGGAAGAGTACGACGCCGGGCCGTTGGACGGATTAAATAGAGAATACATTGCATCCGTTTAGTTCATTTCACTTTACCTCAGTTCAAGATGGAAAACTTTGCACGCGTGTTAATCTTATTGTTAATATCACAATATGCTTTATTCAAAACGCAAAAAACTAAAGAATTATATACAACCTCATCTACATAGTCGTAAAATTTTATGAACATGTAACCAGCACGGTATATAAATCATTACTTCTTCATTAATCATTTCTTGTTATCATTGAGTTTAAACGAAATTAGAATATCTTTGTTCTCTAAAAGAAAGAAAACTTAATTTATTTTATATATTCTTTTATCTATCAATTACACTCAATCTAAATTATCACAGCTTCCGTTTATTAAAAATTTAGATAGGCACAAAGATAATTAAATGAGAATTAAATGAGATTTAAATGAGATTTATCGATAAGGATAGTTCCTCCGTGATTGTAATATCTCGATATCTGATAAATGATAATACATATATCGTGATATATAACTACACATAAATTACAAATTTTGATATCAGCTGATATTATATATTATATATAATTTGCGTAACACATATAAACGGCTTTTGAAATTGTAAACGAGAATTGGCGATTTACATCTATGAAAACTTTATAAAGTAAAAATTAATGCTTGATTATTATAAATTATTCATTGTGGATAATATGAAATAAATCAAATCTATTTGACGTAGATGTACTGGTTGATGTTTAACTTGTATAGCGAAGAATTATGAGAAATAATGAGCGATGAGAAGCGATTACGCGATCAATATCGTAACACGAATATTGGCGCGCGCGCGAATTCCTATATACTTGAAAAATAATCCTCTTATATATTTCGAATAAAATCTTGCGCTTTGTAACAACACGAAGAGACAACCGTGGGTTTTTGCGAGAAGAGATGACCAGATACCGTGACCCACACGAGGAACTTCCGACACGCACACGCGTAACGTGCGTATGCAGCCGCAAGGGCCGCGGTAGGCACTTTTACACCCACGACTTACGATCGGACGAGCTTTTATGTGTCGGTACTCGCTAGTACACAAATACCATCCACGGACAGCGGTGACGGCGACGGCGGCGACGGCGGTTGCTTAACAACCGAGAGAACAGGAAGCCACAGTGCATGCGTGCATGCATGCGTGCGAGTCCCCGCAGAATGCGCACACGCGTTTATTCGCAAGAGCAGAAACGATTTCTTAGTAGGAGGAACAAACGGAAAAGCTCCGGCGAGCCGGGATCGCAGTTTCCGCGCCCGCTTTCTCAGGTCTAACGGCCGCCGATCGATTTGCTGATTTACGGTAGTTACTTTCTCCGATTTCCAATTTGATCCCTCGCCGTGTGGCCGCGACAGCGAGGACGGATGCATCGCGTGCACGAATTTTCCGCGCGTAATGGATCTCGCGAGACCACGTAAATCGAGTGCTCGTTTGGGGGGAGGCAGGAGGGTTTGGTTTAATTGAATTTCGTTGACCACACGATCGTGCGGTGACATTGTGTTTCAGTTGCCCGCTTCGATATACAATTATAATTACAGTCTCACGATTGCGTGTGCATTCTCTAATATATTATCTCTGATACTATATATATTATCTCTGAGCCTAAATGCGTACTCTCCGCGTAACCTCCCTTTCAAGTTGATTAAATTGGAAATAATGGCGCAATTAACAGTTTTATTAGTACAGATAAATCCCCCACAAACAGAGCTATGAACCGAATTGAACAGATACAATATCCTCCCTGCTTAAGAAGCGCAATTCACGGCTGAAGGATGCGCTGGAGGTGAAAGGCACGACGAGGCTGACTACCAATTAAATCGTACCTTCAAGAGGACCGCCGAGAGACTACAGATAACTCGCGTGCGGCTTGTCCAAGGCGGATTTCTCGACGCGGCTCTATGAGCTTACGAAGTAGCCGCGCGGTTTTTGCGGCGCCCACAGTTTTATGAGGCTAATTTATTAGCCGCCCGGACATGGAACATCACGGAACCGTTCCTCGGGCGGTTCTATCCTACGCGCGAGCGCGCGCGCGCTCCCCGGGAAGCGCAAGAAACCGCTCAATCTTCGTTCCAATCTTCCTAAAGTACAAGTGCTTCGATCCCTGAGATTTCTCCGCGTTGCTTTCTTGCTGAGAAAAGCCGAATATAGCCGGCGACGTCGATATCTACGAAAGCAGTCGACGTTATACATCACGAAATAACCATAAATTATATTATATGCACTTCTTTTTAATTCTTGAGAAATCTTGTGTATCTTTACATCAATTCAATTTCACTTGTTCTCGCACAACTGGACGTATCTGCAGTTTGTGCAAATCACGAACGAAATTATATTATTTCACACATAACTATTTTTATTATCTTTATTATCACGTCGTTATTTTAATTTTGAATTAATAATGCAACGTTTTAAAAAGATTATTATAATTTCACGTATATATGCGAAGCACATATAAAACTAATGCAGAATGTAGAATACGATTGATGGAAACAAGTTGTCGAGCATGGTATCTTCCGCTTCCCGCGTGTCGTGTTGTTGTCGTTACTATCTTGACCGCTACCTTCGCGAAGCGATGACAACCGGCAGAGAGATTATCTTATCGCGATCTGTTATCGAAGCGACGCATAGTTACGTGTTTTATAGCCACATTACTGTTTCGTGCGTGCACACGCAGTATATGCGCGGCAGTACCGCCGCCGCTGGCCGGATCCGCTTGGCAATTCGACGATGTGACCAAGGGTATCATTAGAAATTCGTCTCACTTTTTGCGCGGATCAACGCCAGAGGCAACAAACAATTATGCAATCCTTCGCCTTCCTGCCTTATGCAAAAGAGTGTCCACTCTATAAGTGAGCATTTCATTACTCTCATAATTATTACGTAAATTACTGAATAATTACTGTGGCGTTCAATCGGGACCATCTACCTGAACGAATGATACACGTCTCGACAGCTGGATAAAAAAACAAAGTGACATTTTATTGATCGGCTATTATTTCTTCTTCACTTTAATTTATTATTTCTTTCCTTTGGGAAATTATATCGACATTTCTATGTAATTTTATGTAATTTCACGTACCACATAATAGCCAACCGTTTGAATAATACGCGTTTCAATATTCAAAGAAAGAAATACATTACATAATTATTTTCTTGTGCATTAATATTTCATTAAAAATATAGTAGTCTTTTCATTAAAAAATATATATAACAATAATTTTAATATAAAATATAAATCCAAAAAATAAAATATTAATAATTTATTGATACAACTTATAAAAAGAGAAAGAATAAAAAAGAAAAAAAAGATAGAAAAAAATAAATTATGAATAATGAAAAATATTTATCTTCTTCTCTATAAATTTCAGAGCAATTTCAGACACAAAATCACATTTTATAGCAAAATTTAAAAACCGACGTAAAAAAATAAATAAACTTTTCTTATCATTTTT
The DNA here is from genome assembly GCA_011636635.1 of Tetramorium simillimum. Classification (NCBI taxonomy): domain Eukaryota; kingdom Metazoa; phylum Arthropoda; class Insecta; order Hymenoptera; family Formicidae; genus Tetramorium; species Tetramorium simillimum. Next base: position 16,164 of record VBVQ01001659.1, read on the forward strand.
ATCAATTAATTAAAATGTGACACTAATGTGTTGATTCTTCCAAACTCTTTATTCAACTTGTGAAATAAAAGTTCTATTAAATTTTGAGTCAGTAAAAGCTAAAACCGTCAATATAAGAGAAGGCGAAATTCGCGCGATATGATATTTTGTGTGTGTGTGGGTGTTTGACGCAATAGATACATTTAAATTACGTTTGAAAAAATCGACGTGAAGAAGCGAAAGCATCATGGGAGGCAGCATCATCGCGCTCGAAACGATCGTGAAATCGCGTTGCTGCGCGATAGCGAACACATGGACCAACGTTCCTCGTTTCTTTTAACATCGAATGCTTATGCATCCACGAGATTAAAGCAGAAGGAGATCAACGGATAGCGTGGCGAAGATATATATTAGTGGTCTATACGAAGGTTGAGACCCTGGTCCGAATGGTTGAAAGTCAAGACCTGCAGCCTTCAATCATTGTCAATCGGTTCGGACGGAGCACCGTTATGGTGTCTTCATGCTATCGTCATCCCATGGGATATACCTACCATTCTTTGACAACATTCCTATGTCGCTACGCAGTCCCGTTCTCCGCGAATATTTGCGAGGGCACATCTCTGAGATCATTAGTGTCATGTATTGCATACATTACATTCTGCTGAATCTTATAAAGAGCACAAAAGGAATCGTTGCACTAATTAAAAAAAAAATTCTAAATATTTATGAAAATGTATTTATAGAAATGGTAGCGTATGCGTATGAGTATCCATCCGCTTTCAATTAAAAAATTTAATTCACGATTTTTCGTTATATTAATTTAGCAAAAACTTCGTGTGAATGAATAGCCATCAAAAGATATTGTTGCAAGAAATAGAAATACAGCACTATGCGGGGATATCTAGTTTAGTTTGGATACTGTCCTCTCATTTTACGAGATTGAACGACATTTGTCCTCACTTATAATCGTAGGCACACCGACGGCGAAGAAGTCGCGCGCGACACAGCGAATACCGCCGCTCGCTGAGATTGCTCCGCTCGTAACCGGAGACATTGATAAGTAGGATAAGTAAGATCGGGGTCTGGAGTACGAGAGCATGGAGGATGTTTGGTCCAGGCAAATAGATTTTATGAGCCTGGCTGTTCGCGTACGTAACAGTTAGCTCGAACCAAGTGCCTCTCTGTGGCACATTTTCGCTCGGCGCAGAACAACGATAAAGCGCAAGCGACGGATAAGAGAAAAAATTACAAGAGGGGAAGAGGAGGCGGCACGAGATACGAGGTGTAAATATTCGTACGGGGAGCGCGTGGGCGCCCGGCCTCGTAGTAAAGATACTAGACCGACAATGCAGGTGCGCATCCCGAGAAAGAATCTTTTCGCGCCGTCTTAAGAAACACCACCTGCAAGAACACGTGCTCTATCATAGTATCGAATTGTTTGGCGACATCGACGCGCTTCGCGTTCTTTGACCGCGCGAATAATAGAAGAGCAGCCGATCGAACGACTTGCGAATTCTAAATCTCGCGTATAATCCTTCCACTCTTACGTTTACTTTCTCATCTCTCGCACATTCACTGTAGCACCACGTTTCGTCGATAACTCTCACGCAAATTTGCCTAACGTAAACGAGAAAGAAAAAAGAAACTGAAATCTATTTTATTCTTCATCGAAACTACAGAATATTTCGAAATTACATTTTTTAATTAATTTTATTAGAGAAGTTTTAAAAGAACATATACACGCTGCTATTGAAAATTTATATGTTTGTACTCCGAATTAATTCAATTGTTGTACTAACCGCATTGTGACGCAAATCTCTGTGGCGTCGTTTATGCGACATTATCTTATCACAATAGAACGAACTGCATACTTTGAGTAGCAATCTCGTGCTAATGACGACGAGTTCAATTAAACTGTCGTAACCGACGGCTGTCGGGTGGTCCAGCTTTTAAAGCAACGTAACGAAGAAGCAGCCCCGCCTTTAATATTTGTTCCCGCGGGTCACCAACAACCCTTTACCCTCGCGAGAGAGCGAAAGGAACCGACACTCGGTCGGAGCACGTGGCCTACACGTGTTTAATTGAGGATTGCGAGGGTACGGTATCTCAAGAGAGCATTTGCGGACGCACCCAACCGATATTTTAAATCCGTGAGTGCGTTAATTAAAACCCCTCGAAAAGGGTTAAGGCAATTAAGAGAATATAATCTTTCAAATAATCTAAATTTCAGCCGCAGTGCATAACTCATGAAACAATTTGATCGAGAAGTGCTAGCAATGTGTTCTATTTCTTGTATTTAAGGCAAGCAATTATTTAACAATATATTTTTAAAAATCAATACACTATCACCGTTCTTTTTGTTTTTCGAACTAAACTGTATTAAAATAGTTAAGATAAATAAAGTACGCTATGAGCAAAATTGTACGAGTGATAATTCCTTCAATGTAATTTTACGACCCTCGATACCCGTGGTATTTTAAAAAGCAGAGTAACTGGAACTTTGTAATCATACCCACAAACAGGATCCCAGATATCTAACCGTACATGGAGAGCATGCGCCTGATTACTTTAATTGCTTCGCGGAATTACTTATCTGTGTAAACAGCTTTCTTTAATTGCATTTTTTTTCATCGTACTATGAACAATTCAGGATAATACACTAATGATACAATCATCACGTTGTAAAGAAACTCACCGTTTCGGAGACGACATTCTTGACTTCCGCTAGCAGAGCTGCAGCAGGTGAGAGATAAGTCCGGACGAAGTTCTCCAAGTTGCCATGATAAGCACAAACTAGGATATCCCGTGCTTGTCTTATCAGTAGATTCATAACACTATCGCCATAAATCGGTCCGAGCAAATTCCGGACCAGGGAAGCGAAGTCACCACGATTCTGTAACACAATAAAAAGGATTCGTTGACTTTTATATAAAAATATTACATGTAACTTTCATGATTACAACTGCGCGATTAACAATTAATTTTTGTCGCATTTTTGTCGCACGAGACACAGCTAAACACTTATAAAAAGTGAAAGTCTGTGAGATTGACACCCCGAAATGCGAATTTTTACAAAATTTTACTTCTAAATAATTTCTAATTTCTAATTACACCAATTTCACTGACTTGAAGAGCGACATCATGCGCGAGACAATTGTAATTTAAGAAATATTAATGAGAAATTTCTTTCAATGAAGAATCTTTTCATAAATCTAATATAAAAATTGTGCCACAGGTCATTTTGTGGGTTACGCATCACAACATTAATCACACGTTTTCAACACATGTTTGAATACCGGAAGCAATCGAGACGGAAGGGACCGAGAGCAGTTTCGCGGATTCATTCACATTCACTACGGAATCACAGCGGCCACACGCAAAATCTGTTACTGGCAGTTATCCCCCTCGACGTGAGGGTAAACAAGGGGAATGTGATTTGGACTCTGTGACAAAAGCTGGCAGAATCTCTGACCAAGGGTGCAGCAATACCCACGGGAGAGAAACGTCAATATTCCTCCCGAGCGCATCGCTTAAACCAATACCGATTAGAACATTATTCCTGAAGCGCATCTGTGCAAAATCGTATCAGCTGCGGATAGTGCTCACATTGATATCCTTAACTTGCCAATGTAAACAGCATGAAATAAATCAACAGCTCTTAGACATTCTCGCGGTTCTATATGTACAATGTAACAATAGTTTATTATAAATTCTGGCAATATCCGAATAGATGCTTGTATAATAACAAATTGCTTATGCTTTATACAAATTTTTTATTTTATTTTTATTTTCTCGAAAAATTATCTTGCAGTTTATTCCATTATTAAGTTAATTTTTTAATTATTTTAAAAAGTAATCTCTTCTCTGAAAACCTCTTTTCCTCAACAATACATTTACATATTTAATTATTCAATTAATTATCCAAATGTCAGTTGTAAAAGTTCTCTTTAACTTCCCAAGTCTCCTAAATTCCCGATAATTCAATAACATCGTCACAACCTAGATCTCCATAAATAGGTATACAAGTTTCGAAGAAAATTCCAACTTGAGCGAGCAATTCTTCGCGTACCTCCGATAAAAGCGACGTAATCTCTTTTACGAAACTTGGATATTGCGCCATTGGCGCAATCTCTCCCGGCATCGTTTTTCCCATCAAGATTCGAATACCAACGTGAACAAGTGGCTATGTCGCTTGCGCCCGATGTGGGTGCATTATATCGAGCCGCATCACCGCCTCGGAGTGCATAAACATTGAGGTTTAGCGAGGGCATACATGAAACGGGAGAGGAGAGGGAACGACGCGCGGTGTAACCATTATATGTGCGCCCGATCGCCCACGTATTTCCGCCCTCATGGTGCGTGCGGATGGTCGACCACAACGCGATCGGCGGAGTGTTGAGAGCGCGCGAGACTTGTCTTTTCGGAGAAACGCATACCACCGCCAAGGGTTTCACGTGGGATCTAGGTGATCGAGAGCGAAACCGGATGTGGCGAGCATGTGCAACGCGTACAAAAAGTGCGATTACAGTATACAGTATACTGCCGCGTATGCAGTGCTCTCAATAATGTTCTTTGTTTAAGTTCAAGTAAAATTTACCTTGGCAAAACGCAAAACTTTATTCTGAAAAAGTCTCATTTGATAAAATTATTAATATTTAAAATTAACCAATTACCCAAAAGATGGAGTTTCATTAGCATTTGCTTAAAATTGAGTCATAAATAAATTATGAATTAATAAGTGATTTTCTAAAATATTCTATAAAATAATTTACATATAATTTTTTATGTAAAAAATTTATCATAAATATTGACCTGCAAAGTTTATACATCGTGAGATTTAGATCAGATTATACAAGGAATATTCTTCAAGTTAAAGATGTTTTAAAAACAAAACTTGAGTAATAATTTAGGCCAGTAATAAATATTATTATATTATTTCACGTTAGTATATCATCATGAAATGAATTAAAAAAACTACTATCTGAGTTATAATTACTTTGAGAAAAAGTACTATCAATAATTCTTGTTCTGTCACGCAGTGCCATCCCACGGGGTGTGCCGATCATAATAACAGGCCGACACGAGTCAGTACCAATATTTGACCACCTAAAATTTATGGGAAAAGGGTAAGTCGGCATTGTGCATAAAGGGCTCGTTAGGGGAGGCGCGCATCTCCCGCAGGGGATTCGTAGGGATGAAAACGGACACGTAGTCTGGGTCTGCATATAAATTAACCGCGATTCACGTGGCGGTGGTTTTAATCGTCTACCTTATGGGCACATGTTGTTTATTAATGTATTTACTCGTGTGAATAGACAAGCCGTGATTTACTATCGTATATTCACGTTCTCGAGTGTTAATGCGAAGCGATCTATGATGAGCGAAGGCTTGAATGTTTCTCAAAGAAGAGAATCTACATAGATAAAAAATTACTACAATAAAATTAGATTTTTGTAAATTATCTGCTCCCATAAATCTCTATAAATTGTTTAAAAATATATATTAGAAGACTATATTATAAACATAATTGTAATTATCAATAAATTATTTTATTTTTATTAGAAACAGAAATTTAATCCCTTTTGAAACTAATCATTTTAAAAAATGGACAAAACCAAACGTAAAAAACTATTTCAAAATATTTATATGACATGCATAAATTATCAAAGTCACAAAAATGTTAAGAATATACTAATATTTTCATATAACAGATAATAAATGTAATTTAAAAAGTATATTTTGAATTATTTTCAACAATATTTCTATAATCGACTGATAAATTAATAGATAATAATTTCATGAAAGTTCTTTTGCATCCTATTTTAAAAAGCATAAAAAAGAGCCAATTAATGAATTTGCTAATCAACAATAAGTTGCATCTTGCCACTCTATGTCAAAAAAAGCAGATGTATTTGTTCCCCATTTTTACATACACTTGAGTCAATGCGATGAAGGCAAAGCATTTCACCCGTGAAATTAGAATCGTGCTTTTACAACGAGGTAGATCTTGATTAGTCTCTTTGTTTAGTAGCCCGCCTTGTATAATAGCGCTACTCGTGAGCTCTTCGTGGCAATTTGCATTTTGATCAACGGAATCTCATTTCATAGCTGCAAAGCTGTATTAAATATGGAACTTTAAGCAAGAACATTTTAAAATAGAGATCGGGGTTGAAGAGAAGATATAAGGGGACGAAATAATATGCATCAATGGGATTGAACAAGAATTGAATAGAATTTCAAATACAAAGAATTTTGAAATAACAATATGAAGAAAACAAAAGTAATGTAAATAAAAATTACTGAAATTAATAAAATTTTCTGGAAAATTATATCAAATGTAATAAAAGCAGAAAATAAAGATATTTTTAAGTATCTTTAAATTTACTTATGATTAAATTCGCATTTGTGTGATTTATCACATAATATTCGATATAAAATTCAGAATCATAAAAGGCAACAGTTTGGAAATAAAAAATAACATAAAAACATATAATAATAATAATAATAAATCAAGATTAACCGTAATAATTACATCTAAATTTTATGTAGGTGTACGTTGCCAAGTAGATTCTAGGAATAATACTAAAATGAATAGCTAATGTGACAGTTGATTAAATTTTGACGCAGTTAAGCGTATTTAGTCTGTGAAGTGAAAGGGTCCGTGACTATTCTCCCTAGAATATTGATCAAGTCTCTCAGCCCCCCATTACATTACGCGTGTCGAATTTCAAATTAACCCAGACGCATGTCAAATTCGTCTCATGCACACGTTTTACTTGTTTAGTCAGCTTCCGAATTTCCCACCATGTTGCGTACTCATCTCCGATTATCTGTTATAGAGAATTTGTTGCTCAAACACACGCCTTAGAAAAGAAGCTTTTCAACATTTTCTTATAAGACATAGTGTAGAGGATATACTGATTTGAATTTTACATTGCACGACAATAAAGTCTCATTTGTTAGAATGTTACAAATCGGAAATTACTACACTACTTAGGTCATATTGAATTAATTCACACACGTGAAACCCTATTGCGTACTTTGTGTATCCAAAGATTCAACGAGGATTAAGAAATGTAGTACATGCACGTTACGAAATATTAAGAACCGCCTGGCGTGGGGCAACTCTCGACGATATTTTCTCGACCGTGTCTGTCGACCGCCCATACAGGCATGTATTCCCGCGAGCGAGGAACGCGCAGCGCCGCGACGCGACGTCCCGATAATTATCGAAAAATGCACAAGGGGTCGGCCGTCATTAATTAAATAGCCACACGAATACGGGGGAAACCTATCGGAAGCGAAGCGGCTGCGCGCCGTTACACAATACACCAGAAGCAACCGCAATATCCATCAATGCTACGCTCTGTTCGGAGCTACGATAATGCAACGGACCACCGTTGCGAGCCGTTAGAGAGAGATTCGCGAAAGGGAGGCTGAGTCTCGCGCGCGCGCGCGCGCGAGAGAGAGAGAGAGAGAGAGAGAGAGAGAGAGAGAGAGAGAGACGGAGAAGGAGGGAAAGAGAAGAAGCCGGGAGAGGTACGCAGCATGGAAACGGGCATTAATCAATCCGCGCACGTGGAAAGCAGCGGCGGTTTAGCGGGACGGAACGGTGCCTCACTTGGCTTAATAAAGTTGCAAATCGTTTCTGCGCATGTACACGTGATTAGACGCGTGACACGCGTTACGGTATCCGCGTGCATATCTATAAGAAGACCGTTTACGCCCGTTTAAAAAGCACCACGTGTCTGTCCGTCACGTTCTCCATCGCAGCACGGCGTGCCGTGATACGTGAACGTCTCTCAGAACTTCTTAAATGTCCGCCAATTAAAAGATCGACCTACTGCGCGGCGTCATAAAAGCAGATAAGAGGTTTGATATGATCATTTCTTGGATTGGAATTTAACATCTAACGTTTCGCATATTTACAAATTTTTCGCGTATCGCGCGATTTCCAACGATCCAAAGTGACAATGTAATTGTGCAACGACGATTTAATTTAATGTATCTTGGAAAATTGTGATTCAGATTACAACGATAAACATTATGCTTCGTGTCTACAAAATAACAAACAATATAATTGATTATTCATAAAGATTAGACTTAAGAGCAGCGCTATACAATCGCCTTGACAACTTTCCTTTTGTATATTTCTAATCTCTGTGCATATTACATATATTATATTGCATTTAATAAAGTTTTATTATTACGAATTTTCACGATTTAAAATTTTCTCTCAATTTCCAAGTTTTATTTCATACAATAGAACTAGCACAAGATTGAAGAATAAACTAGCACGTCAAATGCCACGATCCAACATACTCGCTGCGATCAAACTGCTCGAGGACATTGTCCAGTTCAGAGTGTATCAACCGCATCGAAGTTTACATTCTGACACGTACATTAATCATTGTCAAGCGGGACAGAAAATCATAATCACGCGGAAACAAAACGCACGTGAAACTTGCGCTATAATTATAGTAGATGCGTCTTCCTATGAAAGTTTATAATAGAAGTTGAAATTGCACATTATGTATTATTTATACTATCTCGTACAAGAATAACGGAACTTGTAGAGACATACGGAACGTTGTAAAAAATAGAGAGTTGTAATCGAAGAGAGAAAAGATATCGAAAATATTTCTGTCGTCTGCTCTTAAAAGAGTTCTTAAAAGAAGCGTTACATTCTTGTACTTAGTTTGAAATTTTTCATAAATGCGAGAAATCTGTGCTTCGAGGAAGGAATCAATTAATTAATCGTCGTATAAATCACGGGGAAATGTCATCGTGCGCAAGCACCGTTATTAGCGAAACCGAGAAATCCGTGAGTTACCTTCTCGTAATAGCGCCCGCGCGACGAAAGATTAGTCGCTGCCATGCGGGTCGCAGCGACGGGTCACGGCTGCCACGGAACCCTGTATATAGGACGATGACGTCACCGTGGGTTACCTACGAGAGCGAAGTGTGTATAAAATGCATCCGGTGGGTGTGTCGCTCCCATACCCTTTGTGACTCCGACTGGCGCTAGGAGCGACGAGGCCGCTATTACAAACGCCGCCGTTTAACCGCGGCACGAAAGGGAAGGTAATCGTGCGCGCGCGACCGAATCCCATTTTGTCAGCTTTAAATACTAAACTTGCCTGGGAGACTCGCAATCCTGTCTTCGAGAGGCAGATTCTTTCGTATCTTGAAATCTCTAACGAAAGAAAAAACAAGGAGAAATTCTCCAATTGAAATGTCAGGTTCACGCGCCTGTGAGTTTACCCTCAGGCAATTTCTTTGCTTTAATAGAATCAAAACTATTTGTTTGATCAATCTCCGTTTCAACTATTATATTGAACTATGAAACTATTAGGAATAAAATTAAAGTTCTACACATGGCTTACGAATTTCTACAAGATGATACAGACTACTACGTAGCCTCACGTGCACATATGATATATTCGTAGGAGTGAAAGAAGAAAGGAATGAGACCGAGAGAACTAATCGCAAACGGAGTAGGCGCTTTAATTCCCGTAATTGCACGCTTAATTTGCGTTACACGCTAAATCGCGTGACGCTAAAGGATAGGAGGAAACGATCTCGGATCGCGCGTCGGCAGTGTACAGCAACTTCCTGAAGATCGGTTCTTCGGGGTCTCCGTTCGCCATATGTGTGTGCGCACGAGAGAAATTTACTCTCGAATTAAAATTACTTTCGGGAAGTTTTTGCCCGCAGACGCACCCATAGAAATAATAATTTATGTGACTACCAGGCTCTCTCTCTCTCTCTCTCTCTCTCTTCCCGCCAGATGTTTTGTTGTTTGTTAATTAACATTTGATAATAGTCGGCAATCCGATCTATTACGAGCCGACAAGACTAATGGGTATTCCATTCTCGTTAGCAAAGCTAAAACCAGAGTACAAAAGATACAAGCAAAAAAGTATGCTAAACGAGAATTAAAAAATCTCTGCACTTTGACTTAAAAAGTAGTAATCGAGAAGCTGAATTCATAATCGCGTTTTCATCTTTATTCGCTCGAAAGTATTCCACGGTAGCAGAGCATACTCGCGTACACTTGCCTATGTGCTTCGAAATAAATAGGGGAAAGTCGAAAATAATGTCGAATAACCAACGATAATAATGGAGATGTGACAGATCGCAGATCGAGACGCTCATTTATAAATCTCTGTCATTCAACTCTCTCCGCCTGTTCGAAAAATTCAGGAAGTTATTCGCGCGAATTGGATTGACATTCTCGACGTGGAAACCCGTTCTTTGCGGAAAGAAGTATCTTGCGAGTCTTAATGACAGTGATTTGACCATGCGCATTTCGCAATACTAACGAGCGTACATTTGTTTCTGTTCATGTGCATGATTCATGTGAAAATCGGCGACAAAGACTACTTGCGGTGCAACGACATGAATACGTTTCAAGAAAGCTCGTTGCCAGCGACGAGGAGAGTGTGTACGTAGGATACTAATTAGTACTAATAAATACTAATCGAGTGAGTCACGAATAATTGCCGTTCGTGTTATCCAGCTGTAACGCGAACGGCACTTTGCATGCGAACAAGCTTGCCCCCTCGCGTCCACGCCTCGCGCGGAAAGTCGATTTCGTTACATCAACGCCACGATAATCTCCCAATTCCCTTAAATCGCGCCGTTTTCGAAACTGCGTCGATTAACCGGGAATCAAGCGCACCGACAGCAGTTACATAACAGAAAATTTTACCGCGCCATGTCGCAAAAACGAATATAACCGAGGGAAACGACCCGACGAAATTGTGCGATAAAGTATGTTAAGCCAAGTATACCTACATACGAAACGTTAAAAAAACTGTTGTATATATTGCTTTTATCACGCGCGGCACTCTTTTTTATCTCGTAGAATATTTATTTCATCTAACAACAGTGATACCGTAAATATAGCAGTTATCACACAGATAACAGATTATCACTTTTTGTATTGTTGTACCCCTAACGATAGCAGGAATGATAATGATAGATAAAAAGAGTAAACGACGTGTATACAGAATACACATAGAGTATACGAAAAGTGTTCATATGGAGGTAGCCGGATAGGAAGGATAGGAAGGATAGGAAGAGCCGGGGATTCCGTTAAGCTATACTATTTTCCGCGAGCAGATTACTCCGGCTACCTCACCCGTGCGAAGGCAAAGTAAACTTCTCCGCTTAAAAGAAGAGAAAAGGGAGAGACTTTCACCTCGACCACGGCCTCGCGCGAGCGCGCGCGCGCGCTTGGCACGACGATCACGAAGGATTTACTCTCGTACATGAAGGAGAGGATGAATCCCTCGGCGCGCGAGCGGCGCGGCGGGCAGCTCTTCAAACGGAACAGGACGCGGAATGAAATCCCTCTTCTACCGGCGCGGACCGGACCGGCTCGGCTCGGCGCGGCGCGGCGCGGCGCGGCGCGGCGCAGCGCGGCGCACGGAAACGTCCCTCCTGGCGACTCGTAGGTGGAAACTCGAGTCTCGTGCTCGTACCGATCGACCACAGGAGCAACCACCTCTTGAGTGGCATGAGAGGCGAGTGCACCGTGTTCGCCCGTCCGCCGCTCGCTCTCTTTCTCCGTCTCTCTCCCTTTCCCGCGCTATCTCTCCGCTTCTTTCTATCTTCTCGGCTTTTTCCGCTTACTCGGGCTGCTTTTATTAACCCTGAACCAACCGTACACGCTTCTGGCAGCGACGATACTGCAAATATTTGTCCACCGATTCTACGCCGTTCACAGGCAGAGTGGAAGCGGTCGCTGCCCTTCGTAAACGTCGACGGTCGTGATGGAAATTAATGAATCTCTACGGAATGGTAGGTACACCAGAAAAACAGAAAACTGCCAACTTTCATCAAATGTTCCGATTATACAAAGAAAACTGGTGCATAACGCGAAACAGTTGCAAGATTTAAATTGGTCACAAAGAAGGTACAAGCGTTAATGAATTTGACAATCGTTGTAATCCTACATAAAACTAAAAAAAATGTACATTACGAGAAGAATAAATGCACATGAAGATCTAGAATAATATCTTGATTTATCGCATGTTAATCTTTTTCAGAATAATACATACACAACTCAAAGATATTTATTATATAATATAATAATCTACGGTATAGTCGATTAATAAATAACGAAGCATGAGAGTTGAGCTGAAAATCAGAATGGAACATTATGTAGCAAAACCTCTTCGTTTCTCAAGTGGATTAATCAGATTTCACCGCAAAACCTCATCAGGCTCCAGAGTGCAACGTTAAGTTAAATTACCGGTATAATATCCGTGGACAGTTGCGACAATAATCGTGATTCAGATTTAAGGTGCGATTAGGCTTGAAACGTGACTGCCAATCGCTGAAATATTAGGCTAACTTCTAGAGAAAGATAGCAAAAAATGACAGCAACGATTAGCACGAATTTCCCGATAATCATAGTAATGCACCTTTAGTCTCGTCTTACGAAATTTATGCTTATGAGTGAATCACGACGAGTCACCCGGTTGCGACAGAAGAGGATCATCTTTCGTTGCTTTGTCATAAGAGCAATAATCACTTTTGTGTGTGGCAAGATACCTTTGATGAAGTCGAATTACTCTTCCCTGACAATCTCGATCGTCTCAATCAAAATTCAACACAAGAAATTCATCAACTGCACATTACAACTTTCCCTGTCCAAACGCTTCCGCGTCGACGAGAAAGTTAACACCATCGATGATTCTAATCGTGATATCTTTTCAATATTATTTTTACCGAGCGAAAACATATTACAAATATTTTGTACCACTGCATTCATCTCACAATCCTTGTGTTCATTGTCAGATTGAGACGTTATTATTAGCTTCCCTGATAGATAACATTGTTATGACACGAAATATATTTCGATTGTTACTCTGTAAAATATTCGTATTGCCTTGTACCTCCCTTTTCTCAATATGCAATTATACACGCGGTAGAAAGTCAGAGGGGTCCTTTTTTCGACGCGTGCATTTACAATCGATGACATCAGTCGTTTCTAAGCGAAGCAAGTCTCTCTACGAAGCCCATACAAAGTGTTGTACGAAAAAATGACGTCATTCCCCGTTCGTTACGCCTCGCGACAGAAACAAGAGGATGACGATCGCTCAATCGGAATTTCAATTCATTTGCCGGGCTCGCCCTTTCTCTCTCTCTCTCTCTTTTTCTTTTCTTTCTCTGTCGGCGCGCCCATTTACAACATATTACATCTGGTAACGGGCGCGAATACACCATGAAAGAGGAACGGGTAGCTCAAGAGAACTCATTCGCGCGAATAATTAAGCGAGACCACCACCCATGCGTCTCGCGAGCGTTCTGAGCGTGGCTATCAGCACGTCTTGAAGAAGAATTGTCTTGAAAGATAATTAATCAATATCTTAAAATCCCTTGATCCCTTAATCCCTCAAATCTCTTAAACATCCTTAAAATTAGAAAAAGAAATTTACTATTCTAGCAAAAATGCTTTTAAAATAAACAATTTTATACACTAGAAGTTAGAAATATAATTCATTGCGCTGTTTAATCGGCTATTAAAAATGAATATGCAAAGAATAATAAAGTTCTTCGAGTGACGCGCAACAATATGGATTTCTTATTGCTCTTACAACTTCTATAATAACAATGCAATCATTCTCGCGAGTCGTGTTTTTAAGGCTGCGAGCTGGCCTTCTCGTGACGGCAGTATTTCGTATCGCGGTAACCGGTAGCACGACGTACGTATGTATGCGTTAAGGATCGGCACGATAATCACGCGTCGATCTTTGTAAAACTGAATAATGGGACACCGTACGTTAGCGAGCGACTCCGATGGAGTTACATTGTACTACGTTGAAGAGCGAAATAAATGAAGAACGTCGGGGACGCGTGAGAATAGAAACATCTTCGCCAAGAGGAATGCGCCTCCCTCCTCCCCATCTCTTCAATCGGTGCCAACTGTAGTTTCACTCTGGAATTTATAATCCCCAACCCAACGGCGCTATATGAACCTGTCGTCGCTAATGACTTTGGTTGTACAAACGGCCAATCGACTTTGAGAAGAAGAAAAAAAGCGCGAGATCCCGTCTCACATGAAAGCGAGACGCCACTCTCGCCCCTGCGGACGCTGCGATTAGTATGCGATTAAGTCCTGATTTATGGCGGCCGTTAAACGCCTAGATGCGATTGATTTCGTCAATGTCGGAGCGATCGCTCCGGAGAGCTTTTCGCTCGCGGCGCGGCGCGTCGGCGCGGCGGTCAGCATCATGTTAGGCTACGATCATTAATCGAGATCGGTGAAACTAATCCTGAGATTATTGAAAAGGAAAAAAATCCCAGATACAGGCACGTCGTTGTAGAAATTCGTTGCATGATTTCATGTACCGAGCATTTTAACTACAGATTAATATAATAACCGATAAGACGCTAAAAGCGCGCCGAGAACATAGATTCGTGTTTTCACCGTGTTAAACGTTGCTGTCCGAGTCTGACATTTGCTTGACTAATACGGGGATTGCTCACGGCAACGAGAATCAAACAGTTGCATTTAACATTAAACGTACACCAACTGTCGTGCGTGTTGCTCCGCCGGACAGCACAGTGAGCGTGTTCTGTCGTATGCTTTTTCGAGGGATCGTCGACGCGGTGCCTTTTGCAACGAAATCCGACCAAGTGGTCGATATAGCCAGCAGCGTGGGTGGGTGCGCATACTCGTTTTCCTTCTTATCGCAGTATACCCCCTTAAGGGGCTAATACTATGCAAATGAGAGCGGATACGTAGTAGAAACGAAAGGCGAGAATGGCCTTTAACACGTATTAGTTTGCAAATTTATATAGGTCGACATGAACAGTCGAGTTTTCATTGCTATTTTTAAAATCAGAACCAACCTTAGAAAGTGAATACTGCAAAAGAAAAGGGAACAGATGATGATAAGATTTCCTTGCGTTATAAATGTTGTACTTGGAACAAAGAAAGGTCGACTCTGTATTGATTACAAAAACCTGTCTCATTAAAATTGAACTTGAAAATCCGAGAACTTGCATATTTGCACATTTGATATAAAAGAACACCTTGCGATGTAAATACTGTGAAATTATCATTTAATATTACAATCCTAAATACACGACATATTTTTACTTATATAAAAGGAAACTAATTGCGGAATAGAGCTAAGAATGTCGAGCACAATTACGTTCGCCTTTCACATGTGAATATATTCGATGCATTTCTCGGCATATTAGCGCCCACGTACCTTCACGATAAAGTATAGCTCCTCGAAGACATATGCAATCGAAGCGATATCATACCTCGCAAAGTAATCATCTATACGGAATTCAACCGTGCATTCACCGGCCGACTACTGCCGATGAATCATGAAATTACAACGGTCGCGCTCCTGTCGTACCTCGTTTAACCCTTTCATTCTAAAAAGACGATCACTGACATATTATTACGCGTGCTAAGAATGATTACAATTTGGCTGATGTTAATATCACGAGACAACCTCACATAAAGTTCGTAATAACGATTGCGTCTCATTCCTACTTTTAGAATAAGAGATTTATAGTGGCTCTTAATCTATTTTCACACAACTTTTAGAATTTGAAATATTATTTGTTAAATTATTAATCGAACGTTTTATTAATTATTATATATACGTAATATATCGATTAAAATTCGGCAAAAACAATTTAATATCTTTAATATTAATCTAATAAAGATAAATGTAGAATACCATTCTCAAGCAAATGCAGTGAAAACGAAGATTATATAACGACGAAATAAACTAAAGATTTATAATATAATATAAAAATAAAATAATGAATAAAATATTAATTACATCGTATAATCCTTTATCTTAAATAGCTTTCAGGCTTTTTTATATATTTTATATAAAATTAGCGTAAAAACATATTTATAG
>VBVQ01001660.1:0-32038 GCA_011636635.1 Tetramorium simillimum
AAAAATATTTTTTAAATATATTAATGTTATTATCTAATATAATATATTAATTTTAAATATATTAATATTTAATGTTAATAAAACGTCTACACTTAATGTGTGTCCTCATTATATAAAAAAAGAGTATTATATATTGGATGACTAAAAACCTTTTTAAAATAAGACATTAACAATTTAATAAATATTATTATTATTATATTATTAGGTATAATCGTTTTTATTTTAGCTATGGGTCCTATTTTGCCGTTTTTGCCAGTTTACGGCAAGCAACTCGGTGTTTCGCCATTAATTATGGGTAGCATCACCGCAATTTTGCCTATTTTATTTCTAATCGCGAAACCATCATTCGGCTTCATCGTGGACTATTACCGCCCCTGGAGAAAACTGATATTTATAGCGTTACTTGCTGCTACAAGTGGCTGCTACATTTTTATGTACTTTCTACCAGCTCTGCCCGGTCCACTCTTACCAGATTATCAATTTCAAAATGTTTCCTGTGCGTCTTTATCGGCTTGCGATATGGATTATGTAATTTTTTTACTCTTTTACAATTGCATATTTTTCGGATAATAAAATTTTTATAATTGATTAACTGATTTTCATAAAAATTTATGAATTTATTCTCATACATCTAGGATATACTTTACCTAATAGTTCAACTTTTTACAAATTTCAGTAATTTCTAATATAAAATTTTAAAAAATATCTGTATATAATAATGCTTTTAACAAATAATATATTTTTAAAGTTATCTGCTTTTCTTTTAAGCATGCGTCATCAATGGCATTATGTAATGGTACAAAGGACACTACATGTCATTGGATATGCAAGGATGCAAATTTTTCTACAAAATTATCTTTTTCTGGAATTAAGAAGGAAGCAACAATTTCACCGGATACCACATGCTTATTAAATATTAATGAGACGTCATTGTGTCAAATAAATATAACGAAGAATTATAACTGTAATGTTACCTGCGATAATTTCGAAGATAATCATTGTCTATATACATCCATTACCTTCTGGGGATTCGTGCTCTTGATGTCTCTTGGCAATATCGGTTTTAATGTTTCCAACTGCATAAGCGATGCAATTTGCTTTGACGTATTAGGTAAGTGATCTGTAGGAATACGTTTTTCTAGTGTTACGTAAAATATAAAAATGTCTCTACCTATAACTCTAATTTTTTTTATACTATGATTTAACGATTTTTAAATTATGTATTAATTCAAGTAAAAGAAAATCTTTCTCAACAAACTACTTTTTCAGGTGATGGTGGACAAATGGGATACGGTAGGCAGCGAGTATGGGGGACAATCGGTTTCGGCATGGCAGCGTTTTTAGCTGGATACACAGTAGACTTGTGGTCGCAAGGAGATATCTATAAAATTTATACACCGGCGTTTCTCCTTGTGCTAATATTTACTTCTATCGATTTGATTTGCTGCAGAAAGTTAGAGGTGACTGCAATAAAAGAAAAAAGAAATTAATATACAATAATACATTTTTCTTCTTAAATTGTTTTTCATGTTATATTCTCATTACAGCTGCCACTTATGTCAGGATCGTCAAGCATACTGAAAGACGTGTTCATGCTTTTGAAATTGAAACCTATCGTTATATTTCTATGTTTTGCCACTATTGCGGGTATCTTTGACAGTTTTATGATTTACTTCTTGTTCTGGTAAATCTTTATCTCTATCAACATGTATTTTCGTTCATTATCATTCGATAAAATTTCAATCTTTAATTAAGTCGAATTATATCCAAATTATTGTATTAGGTATTTGGAAGATCTTGCTACGGCAACCGGTTATATGGGGAACATTAAATTGATAGAAGGTCTAATCGTAGCTGCGGAGACTCTTGGTGGCGAGATAATATTTTTCTCTTTATCTGGTAATTACTTACCACAGTTTGTGACGTTTAGGGTATTTGTGTATTAAAGATATCGTTGTGTCTAGTATAATATCAAATTTCTTTTTTTTTTCAGGCAAAATACTGAAGAAGTTTGGATACGGTTACACCTTTACATTTTGTTTCGTATGTTACGCACTACGGCTAGGATTAATATCTCTCGCTCCCACGCCATGGTGGGTGTTACCTGTGGAATTTTTCATGCAGGGACCAACATATGCGCTTTGTTATACAACAATAGTAGCGTATGCGAGCGCAGTAGCACCACCCGGTACATCGGCTACTGTTCAAGGAATTGTGGCAGGGATGGACGACGGTTTAGGTAAATTTCCCTTCCTGGTTATCAAGAATCATAAGAAGAGTTTAAACAATATATATATATACTTATATTAAACTTAATATAAATATTTTTTTCAATTAATCAAAATTCATTATCGTTAAAATATTACAATGTCTTCAGGTTACGCGATCGGTAGTTTGATCGGAGGAATTTTATACAAGAAGGTTGGTGGCGCAATGACTTTAAGAATATTTTCAGTACTTGCAGCATTTTCCGCGGTTACGTATCTTATTCTTCATATTTCGTACTTAAAGCATAAAACACCAGGTAAGGTATAGAGTAACTTCAATTATCGGAATGTGGTTTAAAATAATGAAGAAGTAAGGGATGTATCTTTTATTATAGATGCACGAAAAAATGTCGAATGGAGAAAACCTGATGATGCACAGAGACACTGTGATGTAGCAGAATGATTATATATCTTCACTGTAAATAATAATAAACAGTAACGTAATATAAATATATACATATATATAAACATATGTATATATTGTAAGACAAAAGACTAATGTAAAATGCATTGTATTACTTATATTAAATTAATATAAAAATTTTTCGTTGTGTTATCAATTTCATTTTTATTCAGGAAACGTCATCTGAAAATCTAGTAATTAATGAATATACGCATGTTATTATGTTGTAATAAAATAAAATTTGAAGAAAAATTAAAAGTTGGCGAAAAACTTGGTATCACACTCCATCCTCTCTAGAATAAAATAGAAACTATTAAAAACATTGTACAAATTGTTTTATAAAATAAATAACAAGATACTTATTAATTATAATTATGATTATCAGATAATAAAAATATTGTAATGGACTTTATAAAGCGTTCTATATTCCATTTTAGCATTTGAGTCTGATCAGACAGTCACGTGGCAGTTACGCATGTACATATGTATGTATATGTAAGTACAAAAGTAGTGGAGGACGCGCATGCACTGGATAATCCCGTAACCTCCGAAACTACATTTTTCTACTAAAACCATAGTGCTACATTTCAGTGATTGGAAAAATGACAGATACTTGCAGTCTAAATGTTCTACCGAACGAAGTATTGTTAATAATCTTTGGTTATTGCAATGAATATGATTTGTTGCGGCTCAGCGAAGTGTGCAAGCGATTTTACGAAATTGTACACATGGACGTGGTCTGGATCAAGGCAAGAAAGCAATTTCTCGTCACAAATCAAATATCGAAAAGATTTCGTGAAAGGTACGTTAGGTTGTGTTTAACCTGTATTCAAATTTGTACTCAGCTGTTGTGAGTAATTAAAAAACGAAAATCCTAGGTTCAATCCTGGCCTTCATCCTGCCATATTTTCCCTTTAAAGAATTGAGAGTTTAGGACTTTGTGTTAAAGAGTTGTGAAAGTTTAAGACTCTGTGAATTAAATAGTTAAATAAGATTAATACATGGAGGTTTTGACAAAGGACAGTAATAAAATAAAATAAAAATTGAAACATACTTATTTTTTTCAGATGTAATAAGATATTGGATCCACGTGCAGCATGGCTCGTATCTTACAATTGGCAGTACGGAAAATATGAAAAGAGACAGATATTCAGTACAAAGTTAAGAGTGATACCGTGGCTACAATTGACAAACAATATACTTTGGTGGTCCTGTGGTAACGAACTTCTTGGCTTTAGACGTGAAGACGGAATCATTCAACGTGAAACCTTGTACTCTGATTATTATTCAGACATTTACAGAAGAAGGATTGACATCTGCAAATTTATTCTTTGGAAAGACTTCATCATATGCGGCTATGCGTACATACATACATATATTTATTTAGCTAATTATTTATATTGTCATTACTTTTTATTTCTATTGTATAATCCTTTGCAAAAACCTTCTACAGGAATGGAAGTATAATTTACTTTTCGAAGAACGTTGACGAGAATGTTGACACATGTCGAGGCGTACAAATGCTTCGGAACAATCGTTCTTGCATTAATGCTATAGATGCTACATCAAGAAATGTTATTACGGGTTTAGAATGTGGTGCAGTAACGGTAAGGTTTGAAAAGTCCGCTATTTCATATGTGTACATACGATGACAGTGTATGATGTAAAATTCATTTCTATTCAGATACAAAGACATCCAGACATGGATTCATCTGAGAATACTGTTTATGACGAAAGTAAGATTATATATTTCTCGGATAAAATACGATCGCTCTCGGTTGATCCTACAGGAGTAAAATTTGCTGTTGGCTCATCTGGAACTACTGACAGCCCACCGTTACATGTAATTGATATCGATCGGTATGTATAATATTGTAATTAATAGCTATGAGATCTACGATCAGACACAGCTCTAATATGTATAATTTGCAACAAGCTAATAGAGAGATTTCAGTTACACAATGGTCAATACAATGCAGCATACATGGCAACACGGCGCTGGGATATTAGACATGGTATGGGAAGATCCCAACACTTTACTCACTTGTGGCTATGACACATACATCCGAAAATGGGACTTGAGGTAATTTATCTCGACCATTCAATCATTGTGTTTTCAGCTTTACGTAACGTTAACATGAATCCTTGACTTCAGAACTGGAAGATGCGTCTGTTCGTGGGCGGATCCAACCGATGCAACATTATATTGTATTTCATCCGACCACCAGTATACCATGATAGCAGGGACACAATATAATTGTTTAGCTGTTCTGTGGGATCAAAGGATGAATGATTTCGTTCAGGTTTTTATCAACTTTCAATTGATATAGCACGCTTCATAGATTTATAAGTGACAAACTTTTTTTTCAATATTTCTAGATGTATTACATAAATTCGCAAGGATCATCTAGACGCAGCCCGATTTATTCTCTACAATTTGACAGCACCTCTATGTACTGCGCTACAGATAGACACTTATTCGAATTAATCTTCTCAACCTGTTCATGTCAAAAACTTGATTACAAATCGCTGTATCTATCCTGTCAATTGTCGCGTGGTAGCAGATAGAAACGTTTCATTTTAAAAGTTTAATTGTAACGAGAGTATGGCAGACATGGATGAAATAAAATCCTGGCAATCGAACGACGTGACATACATTTCATCGTACAAAAGTGATTCTACAAAAACAACATTATTGTAAAATTGTAATCAAAGCTATATATAATAAATTGTAATTAGTTTAAAATAGAGCTCTGTAATATAGAAACTGTAATTATTGTGATATATTATGATATATAATTATATGCCAATATCTCATAGTTATATAATTTATATATAAATTTATATATAATTGTGTATATATTTATATATATGTATATATGTGTGAACAACTAGTGTTCACATGACATTTTTTTATACTCTGACGTATCAATATAATTAAAAATAATCCTGTGAAATAAAAAAGTCAATGGTATTGCAACAATTTATTATTACTGCGTTGCATACACAAAAAGCGAAGATATAGTTTTCCCCATACATATATGTAAGATACATAACGATTATAAAATATAAAAAAAAACAATTTTTTTCAAACAACGGTGGCAAAGAATTTATTTAATAAACTTTGCGCTTTGCTTAAAACTTTGGATTACTTCCACTGGAAAATCGTTATAATGCAAAAACTTAGACAATAAAACTTCAAAATGTTATGAAATAAATATGTTAATTAATGGCGTGCTGTACACGAATATTGCAAATGCTGTGTTAATCATTTTAAATGAAAGAAAGGCATTTATAGCGATAGAGCCTGCAAAATATATTCTTTACATTTCCTTCATATTTAACCTTTCTCATATTTAAAACTCTCAATCTCGTTTAAAAGAAATACATGTTATATCCCAAAAACCAATATTAAGTATCTCATTAAGTAACCTTCTAAGAGGATTATTTATGTTGATCTTTTTAAATCACTCATCAAAGCATTGTACGAATCATGTAATTGAGGATACCACCGTGTTTGAAGTAAGTCAAATCAACTTCCGTATCAAATCGTGCAACCACTTCAAATTTCTTGCCGTTGTCCGTATTTACAGTAATCTTTTCTCCGGGTTGGCAATTTGTGGGAATCGCAATGTCATACTGCTCGTAACCCGTTAATCCTAAGGACTCTGCGTTTTCTCCAGGAAGATACTGTAGTGGAACAATGCCCATACCCACAAGGTTGGCTCTGCGAAGAAATAAATTTAAACATAAATACGCATTAAATAAAAGCAATTCAATATTAAATTAAAAGAAATAATTGAATACTTTTTACTGAAAACTGTTCACTTTAAATAATCTTTTTTTGTCTACTTTAAACTTAATGTTTAACTAAACTGTTTTTAATTTAATCTATCTTATTTATCTTATAATTCAATAAAAACACTACTTAAATTTGATCGAAAATAAATAATAGTTTGAAGAAGACTTACCTGTGTATTCTTTCATACGATTCTGCTATGACCGCTCGAATACCAAGTAGATATGGTCCTTTAGCAGCCCAATCTCTAGAGGATCCGGATCCGTATTCCTTGCCAACCAGAGCAATCAGAGGTGTTTCGTCTTTCGTATATTTCTCAGCCGCGTCGAATACGTCCATCTAAATAACATTCAATTTGTTATCAACACGTTCACTAACAATGTATATTTTAAAAAGTGTCTGCTACAGATAATGCTATTTTTTAAATAGTTTTATCTAATACATTTAAAGTGTATATAAAAGAGCAAATGCAAACATCACATGGTGTTAATCCGCGATGTGAGAATCAAAATTAATTAATATTAAATGAATAAAGCCAAATCTTTGAAGCTATATATGGCGAGAAATCAATTCGCGGAGCAAGAAAGCGGAAATATACCTCTTCATTAGTTGGAATGTAGATCGTTCGTGGTCCCGCTTTACCAATGAATTTATTCACGAGACGAATGTTAGCGAATGTGCCCCGCGCCATCACCGCGTCGTTTCCTCTACGCGAGCCATAAGAATTAAAATCTTTCGGCGTTAAGCTGTAAATGAAGATCGTTAACAATTAAGAATTCGGTGTGTTGTGTCCACAATCTCCATTGATGTCAAACTCACCCTCGACTAGCTAAATATCTCGCTGCAGGCGAGTTACGTGCAATACTGCCCGCCGGGCTAATATGATCGGTCGTAACGGAATCTCCAAGATTTACGAGCACTCGCGCTTTCGCGATTGATTTTATTGGAACCAATTCCTGCAAAAATTTTTACTTTTAACAAATAAAGAGATGAATATCTTAAGTATGTGATAACTTTCAAGAAGTGAAAACTGATGTATAGCTTAAGATTGAGAAAAATTAAATATAAATTCTTTTTATTCTAAAGAAAATTAAAAAAAGACTCAAATGTGATGGTGGTAAGTATTTAATATGCAATATATTATTTATCACTCTAATGACCTTCTGCAGGTTATCGAAATAGGGTGGATCTTTGATGTACGTAGAATTAACGTCCCATGGATACAGTCTTCCATCAGGTGCTACCAAACCTGCCCAATTGCTGCTACCATGCTCGATTTTACCGTAGACTTCTTTGAACATGGCTGGAATGACGTATTTCTGCTCGACGGCTTGAATTTCCGCTCTGGTTGGCCAGATATCTTGTAAAAATATTGGAGTTCCATCGGCTTTGTGACCTTGAAGATAATAAATACATCGTGTAATGTTTTAATGTTTTATGCATCTCTATAAATTCAAAACAAAGAGAATTCTAGAGAATGTCTTACCAAGTGGCTGCTTCTCAAAATCAAAGTCCACAGTGCCGGCAATGGCATAAGCTATTACCAGAAGTGGAGACGCTAAGTAATTCGCCCGAGTATTCGGATGGACTCTACCCTCAAAGTTTCTATTGCCTGACAGAACTCCACAGCAAACGAGTTCATTCTACAAATAAAACACAAAATATTTAATGATAAGCATTACTTTATATATAAAGATGTTAATGTTTATAAAAGAAAAAAGAAATCATTAATTTCATTAAATAGTTGATGAGAAATTTATGATTTAATTTTCGCGATTTCATTCACTACATACATCGATAATTTATTGAATTATTTTTATTCTTTAAAACTGGGGGAGCGACAGGTTTCGCTTTAAGGAAATGACAGAGAATTCAAATATAAAATTGGTCAATTTCTTTACCTTTTCAATAGCTTCAACTATAGCGTCAGGAAGCGGGCCGCTGTTTCCGATACAGGTCATACATCCGTAACCCACGATGTCGAATCCTAACTTCGTCAGATATGGAATCACACCGCTTTCCTGTAGATAATAAGTTACAACTCCAGAGCCAGGTGATAGTGATGTTTTTATATAGGGCTCGACGTTCAAGCCAGCTTCCACTGCCTTTTTAGCAAGAAGGCCTGTGTATCAAAATGATATATTTTACATTCACAACATTTGATTTTTATAAAATATTATGTTTTATATTCTTTCACAATTAAATAATAGTGCTACTAATGAAATTTCATATTAGCAATAAAAATGATAAGAAATTAAATATTAGTTATTTTACTTTCTCTTCATTTATGTAACAATGTTTTATTTCTTATCATTTTTCAATTTAAATTTCAATTTCAAAGTATAGAGCAACTGTATTTTAATGTAATAAACAAAATGTTTAAGCCACTAATCTTGATGTATTTAACTTTGAAGTATTTAAAAAATTCATTTCGTTTTTAATTTTTCAATATTTAAATTTTTAACTGCGTCTTTAAAATCTGAGAACTTGTGATACGTTAGCAAAAGTTGATTTTAGGTCTTCAAGTAGCGCCAACAGAATATTCTTTCATGTCCTTCGGCAAATTCTTTGCATCAATATAATAAATTATAAAATGTTATACGTTATGTAACAATTAGACTTTTCTAGACAATTAGACAAAATTCATAACATACCTGCACCCAGCATAACGCTAGGGTTACTGGTATTCGTACAGCTGGTAATAGCCGCGATAACTACCGAGCCATGTTTCAATTCGTATTCTTTTCCTTCATGTTTAAACTTCCCTACGGCATTCACCTTCGCCGGAGTTAAACCGTAGCCTTTGAAACCTGTCTGTAATAAAAATCATCATTCCGTTATGCATTTTTGAGCTAAATTTCCTTAGTTATGCGTTTCAATATGCAAACATTAAGAATTCTTTCCTTTCTCATAATATTCAGTTTATCATTCCTAATGAAAGTTCATTAGCGATCAAATAAAAAATTAGTTGATTAAATCTAAATGTAAAATAAATATCCAGAAATGTTGAAAAACAAAAGATTAAACATTTACCTCAATATAATGTACAATTACTTATAAGTAATAATGGGAACAAAAAATCGATTGGATTAGATTTTAATTGTAAAAAGTTAGATTTTAATTGAGTTAAAACAAATATTGTATATAAGTAAAGTTCGAAATCAGCATTTAATATTCTGCTTTTTACTTGTCTACTTGATATTTGTATCTTAATATAATAATTCCCTGAAAAATACAATATCCTTTCTAAGAAGACACGATAAAATTTGCTAACAACTATAAATTAAGAAGTACATCTTTTTACACAATTTATGTTTAAAGTTATTCGCATTTATTTGTCCTGTAAATTTGGTACGTTTAATGCGTCGACGATATGACGAAATTCATTGCCTGATACATGATTTGCTGAAGAAGCAACACGAACTGGCAACGATCTTTAAGCAATCACGAGGTCTACGACCTCATGTTCACCTCACGCATGCACAATCCAACAATGACGATCCAGCAATGACAAGTATTTTTACAGGAAAAAAAAATGATAAACAAGTTATAAGTATTTTATTAGATACCGAAGAAAAGATAATAAAATTATATTTTTTAATACGAGAGACAATAAAGATATAAAACTAAGAAGTATCCATAATGATATGAACAAACGTCATACTTATTTTAATTTTATAGATGTCTAATTATTTAATTTTTTTTTTGCAAAAGTACTTCGACAGTACTTGATATTAATCGCCATCGAATATGTTAAGCAGAAGATGCAAATAATTTTTTTAACATATTGAGCATTAATATAATGATATTTACATAATTAATCATTTGCTATAAAAAAACATTTTCTAAAATTAATTAAAGATTCTTCTTTAAACAAAATTTTCTATCATTTTCCGTAAACATATCCCTTTCCAGGCCCTAGGCAACGTGCTTTGATGAGAAATCCGAGCTCTTTTTATATAGCCAGCATGCACGACAAACGATGGCTCATTTGCAATGAAATGTGTGAGCTTTGCAAAACGAATGTAGTAAGGATGTTGTATCAGCAATTTCAGCGCGAGCTCTGAATACGTCTTCCAGAACTTATGCGAAGTATGACCAAAGACTCTTGTCTTCTCCGACGAAGCGGACGGATCGATCGATCACTGGTATGTGCGTACGAATTATTTTTTTTTCTTCATTAATTGTTAATCACACCACATTTACCTACGTTCTAAAGAATAAGAAAGAGGAATGTGTTCAATAGCTCACAGATATTTATCGATAGGCTGTTGAACACCGAATAAATATCGAATAAATATCATAAGTATCGAAAAATTTTAGGCGATAATGATCCGGTAGCTGCGATTATTCTTATATAAAAATTATATAAAGATTTATAAGAAAATAATGCATAGTAATTGGAATTTATAAAATAAGATAAATAAGATAATAAGAATGTGTTAGTTTGTCTATTCATTTTGTTTATTTTAGATAAAACCTTACATTTGACTATTCTACTATAGAAAGCAACAATAATACAGCGATGATAACGATTAAATCTTAATCTTTTAGACATTAAAAAAATATATTATTAGAATATAATGAGAATATATAGTGATAGATTTCTAGGCTATTAATAGTCCTTTAAAGTATTGTCTTAAAGTCATAAAATCATAAATTAAAATAAAATTTTAATCTTGCAAATAATTAAAATATTAATACAGGTAATAAATAATAATTTAATATTATAAAAATATTAGATATATATTCATCTTGATGATACTATCATTGAAAATGTCAAAATTGTCATTTTGTAAAATTTCTTAAATTTAATGTAATTTGAAATTTTCGTTATAGAAAAGTGGATTCTAAATTGATAAAAAAATTTGCCATTATTATTCGATATACATTTAATTTAAAACTTTCAGGATTATACTAACGTGCGTTTAATCTAATTGTAAAATTTTTAAATTTATACTAACATATCTTCGTATATTTCATCAAGATTATATATCTTATCGATTTTCAATATCAACCTTCTCAATTGAAGAGGAATTGAATTTCACGCGGAAGAAGCGTTAGCTTTATGATTCACGTGGATGAGTTTCTTCGGCAAATGTCCTTGTGCCTGTCATAGGCCAGGTAACGCGACGCCAATGTTGAACATTTCGAATAGAAATCGATCGGTATGTTCTTAAACACGTATTGTTTCCGTTCGTTGAACGATCATTCGTTGCGGTTCGCCTGTTGGATTAACACCGCGACTTTCTCGACGTGACCGCGAGTTAAATTTAATATTCGCGTGATAAACATTTTTTTACGTTTGGTATGCTTTCGTATGTTTACTGAAATTCTTTGCAATTTCGTTACTGCAACGAAAACGTACTCAACAGCAATTGAATTCAATATGCAGTGTTGTGAAAGCCATAAAACATAATTTTCAAATTTATTAGATCATAATTTTTAATTTCTATTTTAGAGAACTAGGTGAAAATTTAATGTTAAAAATAAGTTATGAATGTTAAACCTAATAGAAATTCAAGAGTAGAGTCAGAAGTAGGGATAAAGGTATAAAAGGGCTCAACAAGCATAAAAATCAGCTTGTTCTGAAAAGACCTGTTTACTGTTGGTACACAATGAGCACCGAATAAATCCAAGTATCAGATTCTTTGTCAGTACGTTCCTCCTCATCTGACTTGCTGATAAAACTGTGAGAATAGTGTAATTTGTCAAGATTGTGTTCTGTGATTCCAAAGATGAAAAGATCTCGACAATCATTGGGAACATTAGTAGTAGTAAAAATAAAATAGGCGGATAGGTCACCAAGTGCCTATCACCAAGATCTAAAAAGTTCTTCTGTAATTGTCCGTTGAAAATATACGTAGAATAAGAATCGTTGGGATTTATACTCAGGATCCTTCCGTTACTAATCTTTCGCGTTAACACGGAACATAATCCCATTGGAAACATTAACAAATAATTATTGAAAGTATTTATTGGTGTATAATTTTAAACTATTTGAAGCTTCCTCGTGTGTGGAATTCTTTGAATACTTGCAGCTTTGGATATTTGAAGAAATATCCAGTAAGTAAAATCGTTTTCAATTTTCCTGAAATAATCTGAATAGATGAATTTTCCTAAATCTCTTTATATTTAAAATAATTTTTTTTTATATTCAGGAAAGAAATTTATTAGAATTCATGGATTCGACCGGCATTCGACGTTGCATAGAGGATTATACTGTTGGATGCGATCTTATCCGGTAAAGTTGTATTGAAAACTTCACCGGGTGATGATTGCATGCAATATTAAATCCCTGTACTTCTGACGTTTAGAGTCACATGCAAATCGCTCTCTTAAGTATTGTTGTTAGAGTCGAGTATGTGACTGGTACCACAAGTGAGCATTTGTGACTAGATCATATACTCGTCTTTAATGACAAGATATATCGGCTGAAGAATCACTTCATATCTCGTTCATTTATCTTTGGTGATCTAACTATATGTTGAATCGAAATATCATAAAGCTAGATCAGCAAAGGAAAGATGTTCGAGACATAGCAACATGGGACATCGTTGACGATCACATATCAATGATAACGGATACGCTTTTCGCAGTAATTTAATACTAACGTCACTAATGCATGTGAAATAGTATATCAATATCTATCAAGTTTGTTTTATCGCGGCGTTAATATATATTCAAGTACCTCTATTATAAACCAATGTATAAATAATATATAAAAATCAATGACGTCTTTTCAAAAAACTCGCCTTTGATTACATTAAATTCACACAATATTGCAAATTGTTGTGAAAGTAAATAACTTTCAGTCGTAGAGTCCAAAGGAACTTTTATTGTGATCTGTTAATATAAAATAATCATATCACAGTAATAAGTTACCTAGTTCTCTGTCGATTATTCTCATTTTTGCTTATATTCTTTTTTTCTAGCAAAAGAAAAACATGCGTGTTTTATAGAAGAAATAAGATCTTGCTTTAACTCTAGTTGGCAAAATAGAGGTACAGCATGAGATGAATATAATTCAGTTTGACTTATATTTTATAGTCACTGGGTAATATTCGTCCCTTGTATGTACTAAATAATCATCTTTTCAGAGCGTTCATACGAGTATTATAAACTTATTATTATTAGTAATTTAGGGATGACGCGTGGCTCCGTGCTAATGTGAGTGATTAATAACGGAAGGGTCCTGGGTTCAAATCCTAGTAGCTCCTCATTCCATATATATCCCATTTTTTCGGACGCCTACCGATTGGAAACCGACTTCTCTTCTGGAGGAGAATCGACTTCCGTAATCGGTAGGCTGGAAAAGGGAAGGCACAATGGATTTGTTCATGAGTGTAATCTATTTCATATAGAAATATTTAAAGTTACCAACCTTGTTTACAAGACAATTCCTGAAATCTATTTGCATGTCGGATACCGAAACTCTGTCGTGAGGTCTCTTAGGTCCGCTGACACTCGAAACTACGGTGTTCAAATCCAAAGTGACTACCTCGGAGAAGACTGGATCTTGACTTGGATCATCATAATTCCTCAGCATACGTACGCTTTTCAGATACTTCTCAATCTTATCAATGTGTTCCTCAGATCGGCCTAGAGCATAGAAAAAAATACATTTATATATATTACATAAAATACTTTAAAAGTAATCATTAAAAAAATATTTTATCATTTCATATAAAA
Source organism: Tetramorium simillimum (assembly GCA_011636635.1). Taxonomy (NCBI): domain Eukaryota; kingdom Metazoa; phylum Arthropoda; class Insecta; order Hymenoptera; family Formicidae; genus Tetramorium; species Tetramorium simillimum. Next base: position 14,162 of record VBVQ01001660.1, read on the forward strand.
TTATATCAAAATATATAACATAAAATTTTACCTGTTTGCCTCAGATACGCTAAACTTTGTTCATCCACTGCGAAGAAGCCCACAGTTGCACCATATTCTGGACACATGTTAGAAATGGTAGCACGATCGGCAATACTTAGCTGTGCAACACCTGGTCCGAAGAATTCGACAAATTTTCCAACCACTCCGATTTGTCGAAGATTCTACAAATGTGCAAAATATAAGCTTAAATAATTGATTCTTACAAATTTACAAAGTGTAACTAAAAGGTATGTTGCTAAACTTTGCAGAAATATTCCTACTAGTTCGTGAGTCTTATTATAATGTAAATAGATTTAAAAACACAGACTATTAAGAAAATTAAATTAAGAAAGTTCTATTTTTTAAATAATTTTTTACTTCAATTTTTAAATTTTTACTTTAATAGAAAAAACTCTTACTTTTGTAATGGTTAGAACAAGATCAGTAGATGTAGCATATTGATTTAATACACCGTCCAATTTGTATCCTACGACTTTTGGAATCAACATAGAAATCGCTTGACCAAGCATAACAGCCTCTGCTTCGATACCACCAACCCCCCATCCGAGTACACCCAGCCCATTGACCATAGTAGTGTGAGAATCAGTACCAACTACACTATCAGGATACAGAAGATTGTTGGAATCAAATACCACTCTCGCCAGGTACTCTAAATTCACTTGATGCACGATGCCGCTTCCAGGAGGTACAATTAACATATTTTTAAATGCCTTTGCACCCCATTTGAGAAACATGAAACGTTCCTTATTTCTTTCAAATTCAAGGTCCTCGTTCTTTTTTATGGCATCATTGCTGAAAAACATACACGATAGACAGTTTTATATAAATCTGATAGTGTATAAAAGAAAAAGAAAAATTTTATTCATATCTCCGTTTACAATATTATCAAATATATTACGTAAAACTTTTTTTCCTCTTACGCATGTAACATTGTAACAATTTTGAAATCTTCCAGTTTATATGATAACCTTTAACTCTCTATTATCAAAAATCAAAACATGCTTGCTAAAGCAATGAACCCTACCTCCTTGTAAAATCAGCTTGTATCGAATGATCGATTACGAGGTCCGATGGGCAGACTGGATTAATCTTATCAGGATCACCGCCGAGTCTCTTAACAGAATCTCTCATTGCAGCAAAATCTACGACTGCCGGTACTCCAGTAAAGTCCTATAATTTAATAAACAGCAATAAATACGTTCTTTGAACATAATTTAATTAAAATACAAAAAATTTTGAAGGGACTTTTTTACCTGCAATATAACTCTTGCCGGTTTAAAGGCCACTTCGACTCCATCTTGGAGGACTTGATTGTTTTCCCAATCCAAAATTTTCTCAACATCGGTCGTTGTTACTTGGAAATTGTCACAATTACGTACAGCACTTTCCAAGAGAACTCGGATGGAAAATGGTAGTTTGTCTGTAAGGTAGAAATTCAATATATACATTGTATAAATATACATACATAACATAAATATACATATTCACTGAATATAAAATGACGAATAAAAAGTTTACCATATTTTGTGCCAAAACTGCCGATGTCATAATATTGGCATTCCTTCAATCCGATTTTGATGGATTTTAATAGATTCTTATAAGGATTTAAACCTAAAATAACAAGAATAATTATAAAGTTTTTTATTATAAATTTTAAAAAATATATAAAACATTGGGGAAAGTATATAAACTCTACATTTTTATTATAGTATTGCTAAAATCAAAGAATTATTGCTAAAGCAATGAAATTTAGCATCAAAAAGCAAAGTAAAATTAAATATTTTCCTTTAAATTTAATTATTATATTTCAAATTGCAAATGTGTATGAAAATGTCGAATAAATAAATATTTAGAAGACTGTAATTCTGTTAAGAAAACTTTTTAAAGTTTGAAATCTTTTTACATGTTGCAACTTTTTTCAGCAATTAAAACATCCGTGCCTTAATTCACATCGCAAAGAATATGTTTAAGAAACTACAATATTTGTAATGCTACAATTATAATAATTTTACAATATTCCTCGCATTTATAACAATATGAAATATATAAAAATAAGCTTTTTTAAATTCTACGTTATATGTCGCAACTTTTAATCACACTTAGAACACTCATATGTTTAATTCTTTTAAATTCGGACACGACATGACGAATTAACATTTTTCACAAGAATAAATTGATCTGACGCAACGAGACCGATAATAAATTCGCTGTTTTCAATTGTTTACATTTCATTTTTCAGTTAAATAACAGCAACAAACAAATACACATCTCTCCACTTACCAGCCATGATTGTCACTGAACAAGTCACGTCGGCCCCGTCGAAGGGTATGTATATAGCGACTTACACCGGGTGTTCCAGAAACACCGGCGTCCGCGGTACGATATCCTCGAGGATTTTCCGCGGTTAACGCGCCTTGCGCAAACGCGGGGTGTCTCTGCGGACCGGTAAGATCGTCTCTGTTTCTTGATTCGAGGCTAGGCGCCAAGAGCTCGAAGAGAAGGAATAGGATGAAGAAACGGGACGAAGTGCGACGAAACGAAACTCGTTGCGTAATGCGATACCTCCCGCGTGTAAATTCGATGCATAATCCGCTCGCGTGATACAATTACGGCGGGGAGGAAGAGCAAAGTTCAATTACCACGTAATGAGATTCGTTACCGTGCGACGCACGGTACATGATGCGATGTCACGTGGTATGTCGTATGCAGTGCATGCGTGTGTGTGTGACACACTGTGTGTGCGACATTGCGAACTCATGCGACTGTCACACGAGCGACGCGAATACAAGCCACTTCGAGCGGCGTCCGCGTGATAACGCAACTTCCTTCCTTCGACAGGACGTCGAATTAATTTTTCGCCGAAAACTGCTGGCTGCCGGTGTGTCCTGAGAGCCCAGGATGGAACGAAACTTGGTGAAAACGTTGGACGATGCGTAAGTGTGTAGTGCATACGGGTTAGGTTAGGATACGATTATGGCGTGAGCTTTTTCAATGTTTAGGATGTCTGTAATGAATATATTATGAATATATCACTTGATATACGTGATGATTTGATGAATAATATTTGATACACTTGCGTGTTCGTTTTTGTCTTCCATGCGCATTTTACATCTATTTATTTTGTGATCTTATCAACAATCCTGTACACATTAAAACTGCATTATTATTGTATTATCCTAGGTACGATAAGGAAGGCGTCATTGGCTGCATCTTGGCTGATCATGCTGGTCTCTGTCTAGGAGGTAATAAATCAAAGATGTAATTGAGAAAACTACAAACACGAAATTCGCCAATAAAAACAGCAAAGTTACAAATAAACCTTTGCAGTTAAAGGTAACGCGTCAAGCGACAGTGCCGGGTTGATAGCAGCTATAGCGGATCTAGTCGCAAAACTGGAGCCAACTTCCGGATCGCCGATTATATCGCTTCAGAATGATAACAGGTAAATGAAATGTCAAACCAGTAGAATATCTTTGCAATGTTTCTAAGCCTAAAACAAAAACTTGCTTTACTGAATTTTAGGCAGTGTATTATACTCCGTAATGAACCTGTAGTCGGTGCTGTATATAAAGATATATCGACTTGAAATAATCACTGGAATGCACGGCTGAAACTTATTTACATGCGAAATAAGATGTCTTTTTTACAAAAATATTTTATCATTTAGATATTAAGTGTATGCAAGTTGTTAATAAAAAAGAAATGTAAAAATAATTTTTGATTGCATTCTACTTGATGTTACAAATACTTTCAAGTGTTTTTCTCTTTTCTTTATTAAGAGAAAATAGAACAGAAAAGCTTCGAAGCATTTGTAGTATTAAGTGAACTGCAGCTTTCGTTGTAAAGGAATTTTTAGGCAATCTCAATTAGTTGTAGAAAAAATAACTGTTTATATATGATCTTATAACATTTTACAAGATCTTGCAATGAATCTGTAGTTGATTTATACATAAATAAAATAATTTATAGTACATGTGAAAGGGTTCAGGATCAGTCGCTCTTTTTCTGTTTGTTTCTTCTTTCGTGCCACTTGCTTGTGGCAAGCTTGATTAATTCATGATTTTCATATATCCAAGACGCAAGTACAATCATAAACATTACTATGCCAATCAGTAGGTGCAACGCTTTTTCAGCTGGGAAGAAGTAAGTCTGGAATGGAAAAAATTATCTTACGTTGTACGATCTTAGCACGTATACATATGTATATAAAATCACATAAAAGATACTTTACGTGTGACAAATTAGTGACGAATGCCGCGACGAGTAGACATACGGAGAACGTGGGTTTCGGCACCAGACCGTGTAATGGACGATAGACCGTATCCTGGTGTCTTTTATTGATAAATATCGCCGAGTGTATTATTCTCAGGCTCATATTCACGCAGTTGCCAAAGATAAAGCCGACCGGGCCAAACCAGGTGGCAAAGAAGTACGATGCGCCCAAAAACGCGATCGACTGGTAGATCATGATCAAGTTACTTTTGTTTATGGTTGCACTGTCGGCCGTTGCATTAGTGTAGCATTCAGTTACGCCATTAATTCCTAACAGTAACACGGCGAGACAATGCGCCCTTAGCAGGAGAATAGGTAGGGGTAAGGTCAGCTTTGAGCCGCCATACAACCAGAGCAACAGGCTCGAGTAAGACTGACCAAATACTAGGACAACCAGACCAATAGATGTAACGACAGAGCATAAATGTGTCAGTACATTCACACTCTCTTGCACCTTCACCTAAAAATCTCAATTTATAGATATGTTATACATAAAATTTTAGATGGAAAGAATGCAATGGACGCTCACTGGATTCTGATCAGATATCATTTTATCCCTTTTTACAATCTGTGTGAAGTAAAAATATCCACTGTCCTCGATTGGACGGAAAATAAATCTAGCGGCTAGCGAACCCATATTATTCACAATCTCGTATACACCCTTAAAGAAATATAAGAATGAGAGTTAACGACGACGATATCAATATATTTATTAAACACAATTAAACGCAAACCTGTTCTGTGAACGTCAATACTGGCATTATAGTCATGATCAATCTTTCGCCTTCTGTCAAAATCTGCTTCAACACTCCTTGTTTAAAGAAGCTCCATGTAAGATTGGTTAACTTCCTATCAAGATACGAATCCTACGAAGTAACAGTTGTAGTGTTCTTGAGACGATGAATGTAGCAAAATGCAATCGCATTAATACATACGTTATTTTCTAGCTGCGTAGGTAAAAAGTCTTTTATAGCGCGAAAGGGAAACTCTCTTATCACATATTCGTCGCTACTGTCTTTCAAAGACATTCGTCGCTTCTGTGAGCCCTTGTTCAGTTTCTCGATGTAATGACGAAAATATGCATAATGACTAGTTGTGTAAAAGACTGCCGCAACAAGCTGAGCGATGCCGAATGCAAGTAACGCGTTCTCTGGATAATATAATATTAGTGGGACGAACGTCATTGTGCGAATAACGATCATGATTGTATCCAGAATTACCTGGAAGAAACATGGCAGTGAAACATCTGGAAACATTTTTTTTCTTGAGGTTGTTACGTAGTTTCTATTGCCTTACTTTAAGCCTAACGAAAAGAAATGCGCTCGCAACTAATTGAACGACTAAGGAAGACAGTTCTATGATACACGATACTCCGACTGCCCAGACTGCAAATGTGTAGTACGGTGGTAACATCTCTGTGATGGGCAGCAAAAACAACCAAATGTATCCAAACAGGAAGGACATCACAACGCATATAGGTACTCTAGAATGCGTTAATTAATCCTTTCAATTTTATTAAAGGAGAAACAATTTTCAGAAGCTACCCTGATCTCACTTTTTTGTAAATTAATTTCAATAACAAACAATTAGTTTTTTACTTTATCAATTTTTTTCTGTTCTTTTTCAATTAGGCTCAATCAAATCAGTTTAGCTTCCGAGAGATTTGATTATTGTATATATGGACTAACGTTAGCCAGAGTTGATTCACAACTTGGGCCCAATTATGCTCCGCCGTGTTAGTCAGACATGCTTTCACGAATGGCTCGCGCGACAAGAACAGTATCATAGATTCCAGTAAGAGCAATCTCACGTTAATGACACCAAGGACTGCCTGGCCCACATGACGGACAACAAATGCGTTCAGGACAAACGTAACGCAGCGACAGAATATCTGCGGAAGGAGTTTTTTCTGAAAATGTTGCATGACGTAGCATCTGCTGATATACAGAAGCAGTTGCGGATAATTAATACTTTTAAATTAAAACAAATTCTCGAACATCGTAGAAGGAAACTTGGTGCTAATATAGAGAACTATTGAGGGACCTTTCTCAGAGCACTCAGGTCGTTCGCAAAGGACGCTCCGGCGACACCGATTTTACCTGAAATATAATGCTGAACGAAGCATTCTCCAGGCTGCTCTTCAGGATACTCGGCGGCATTTTCAGGCCGATTCGACAGAAACATGAATATTTCGAGATTCTTGCCGGGAGACGTGGAGAAACGTCAACGCAGTCTCCCTTTCGAGGTTAGGTAAGGGTATGTGAGACGATTACGCGAGGATAACCAGAACAACATTCGCCGTCTCTCATCTCTCCTCGGTTTCGTGCGTGTCGCTGATCCCTTTATTGACATAAGATTGATTCTGTCATCGAAAAAAAAGGAGATGACAACTGCAATCAGGGCGATAATATTTTGTGACGTAACCACCACTGTGACGTGTGGGACGTGGTCGGTGGTGGTGGTTTAAATGCGATGTTGTCAAATTGTTGCCCAAGATTTAAGGCAGGAACATAGGCTTTCATATAATGCATAACGTATAAGGGAATGAACCAATCAGAATCCTTTATTTCTCTCTCTAGAATGGAAATAAAGAATTCTGATTGGAGTTAATTCAATCAACGAATAGAGTCGTCTTGTTTCTGTGAATTAATATAAAAGTTGTAATGTTTTATAAATGAAGTAAAATGTAAACATATTAAAATACAAATTTATGAAGGGATTATACATAGAGAAAATGAATATATAATATATAGTTATACATATAATAATGTAAAATAGGAAATGTTTGAAATTTATAAGATTAAAAAGTTCTAATCTTATAAATTACAAACATTTCTATTTATTTAGACGCTGTAATTGTTTGTAATTTGTTTGATTATCGCTATTATATAAGATGTTATACTTTCATTTATATAAAAGTTAATTGCATGGAATTAAAAAAAATAAGTATACATAATAAGATAAATATAATAAAAAAATATAATAAATATAATTGTGAGAAGTTGGATGCGCGGTGTCTTAAGGGGGTCATCCCGTGTGACGGCCGTTTTTTTTTAGCTTTTTTCGGGATTTTTTTAAACGATCAATAAAAACATAGAACTTCAAACTTTTTACCATTTATTTATTAACATTTCAGCAGTAACTCAATTTTTTTTTAGGCCAAAGTTCTCACTCAATTATGAGTTATACCACTGTAAAGGCACTCATGTCGAAAAAAGCGGTGTCCATGATTCAGGCTGATCGGCTTATCTGAAATAAAAAAATCAAACAGTATCTTAATCTGTGAAGCTATACATTGAATTTTGTAAATCAAATTTTTGAAAACGTGTAAAATATTCAATTTTCAATATTTTCAAATAATCCTAATTCTGGCGATAGCCATAGCTTCACAGATTAAGATACTGTTTGATTTTTTTATTTCAAATAAGCCGATCAGCCTGAATCATGGACACCGCTTTTTTCGACATGAGTGCCTTTACAGTGATATAATAACTCATAATTGAGTGAGAATTTTGTCCTAAAAAAATTTGAGTTACTGCTGAAATGTTAATAAATAAATGGTAAAAAGTTTGAAGTTCTATGTTTTTATTGTTCGTAAAAAAAAATCCCGAAAAAAGCTAAAAAAAAACGGCCGTCACACGGGATGACCCCCTTAACATCTTTTTCCTCCGATAAATATAAAAAAAGGAAGTCTACCTTTCAAAGCAGACTCTTCCTTTTTAAGTCTCCTGCTGTATGGTGTTATCACAGAGGAACTTATCGTGCTGTATTGATATATAGGCTTAGTTGTGATCTTGGTATATGCTTGTGTGCGGCTAATTATAAGTTTGGCTATTATAGCTTAGGCACGTAATTGTTGATGTGTGACGTCGTCGTAGCCAGAGAGTTTGGCCGCATGGAAATATTTTTCCGAGCCGTAACAGGAAGAAGTTGCCAGAGAGTGTTGTATAATAGACTGTAGGAATCCTCATGATTGTCAGTGGCGACACCTTGATGTTCTTCTTCTTCTTGAGGCATCCTAATGTAGTAGCTCAGCATCATGATGTCCGTTTTTTTTTTTTCCAGGGGAAAATGCCTAAACGCACACTCTGCTAAGTCCGGCCGCGAATTAGCGGAGTAGTGTGGGGCTTGCACCCACTAAAAACCCCTTCCTTGCAGTTCCTCCTCCCTTCAACCATGTTGTCAAACTATACTCCGGTATGGTGTTGTGCATTCCCCGCAGAGCGGTGTTCCCTACCCGAACAATCGGGAGTAATAACCGCTTCACCGAACAATCGGGAGTAATAACCGCTTCACCGAACAATCGAGAATACGATCCCGCAGGTACTCAGCATTCCACTTTCGGAGCTCCCTTCCCGCAGATAGTCGGCATCCAGGTATCTGGTAAAGTTCCGTCAAGGCACCCGATAGATAGTCGCAGCGATTGTGCTTATATAGTCAGTGAGCTTACATCAAGCACTTTCGAGAAAATTCAAGACCTTGTTTCAGCTGGCCAATAGGGCTGCCAATAGGGTTGCCATTTAGCAGGGGCATAGTTATTACAATAATAAAAAAAATTAATGTATTATAAATATAGAGATTATATTTGAAAAATTTCACAATGTATTTCAAAATATCTCTCTGTCCTCTTATTTTCTGAAGCATCTTCACATATAGAAGGTCTATTGATTCAGGAGTGGTAGATTGCATAGCTGGAAATTTTGCTATAAGCAATTCTGTCGATTAACTTAATTAGCAATTAACTTAAGTGAATAGCTATTATTATATCGGTAATATGGCTAATTTATTAATTTTTGGTTGCTTAATATACGGAAAGAAATATTAGATTAAGGACGACGATATAATTAGAAATTGTGCTGTAAGCAATATATGTATTTTGTCAGTTAGTTTAAATAGTTGCGATTAAATAGTTATTTCGTTAAAAAATTTACGGAAAAAAAATTAGATCAAGGACGACGAATTATATAGTTAGAAATATTGTCTGAAGCAATTTTGCCAGATGAATTACGCAGGTAGAGCAAGAAGTCACAATGATGTCAAAATGACTAAAAAATGTCATTATTATGTCATTTTAGAGTCATTTTGATGTCATCGTGATGTTATTGTGACTTGTTCTACCTGGGTAGTCACCAATTAAGTTAATCGAAGTTCGGTCTTTAACGATCTCTTATGATAATGGGAAGGTGATGAGTAGCGAACCGAGAGTATAAGATCGCGCGACGGAAAAGCATTGTATTTTCTAAGTATCTAGACGAAGAATAAACGACTACAGGTACAAATATTGTTGATCTTTTGTTACTTTAGATTCTATTATTCTTCTTTTTGACTGTTATTATCTTCGTTCATATAATCGAAATAATGGTGAACGGATACGAATGCGTGTCACTGATGATTTTTACTGTTTCAATAACGATTAACGACGAGTATTATTATTGCAAGTCATTGTTATTGCAAGCATGTAGAATATTTTTCCAAGGAAAAATTATCTCGTGAAATTATATCGTCGCATTTTTGCTTACATCCTAATCATCTTCTTGCAACTTCTCTTACAACACTTTCTTTTCTTTCCGTCCAAAGTCTAAATGTGCAATTTATAATTTTATCATAAGAAACGAGGGAGGAAGAGGAAGACGAAGAAGGAGAAAGTGCGGGATATTTAAATGCAGCACAACATTACGATTCACTAGTGTTACACCGTAATGTGATGGCAATTTACGTTGAGCAATTTACATTTTACATTGCTTGAAAACCGATTAGTTTAAAGTCCGAGTAATAAATTGCTAATGCCAACGATTATCTTTTGCAACAAGATTACATAAAATAGAAAACAGCTTTGCGATGGACGATGATAGAAATAATTAAACCGCTAATTGAAGTTCGCGGAAATAAAAATCGCGCATAACAGAATGACAGTGTGTTTTGATAATTATATCAAGTGATATAAAACGTGATAAGAACGCAATTCACGTCAGACGTGAAATCATCACGTGGACGATTAATTATACATAAAAAATGATAGTCAACAAAATCTGAATATCTGTCATAAACATGATAAACACTTTACGTAATAATAAAAAATTAATTTTGCATATTTAGTATCTTTTCCAATTTCCGTAAAAGAATCGCAAACACAAGCGTCCATGAATAATTCAAGAATGAGGATACGTTTAAAAAAAGAAACAAGTTTCTAAACAAAAGAAAACAGGAAAAAAAAAAGAAACTTTACGAATTCAATCTCCGCGAAAGAAAATAATTGAAATGGCAAATTTCTCTTTAACAAAATATAATCAAGTAATTTTCAAGATTCGTGGATGATGTCAGCGATGGCTGGTATTTCGATATTCACTGCCAATACTGAAAATTTATAGTTTACGTCACATACATTAATTTTCAGTGCTGGCACTGAATATCGAAACACAGCCAAAGAAGAAGCGATAGAGAAGTGAAAACATTAATAACGAGGACAGCCGATTCTAAAAAAGGAAGAAAAAGAAGCCCGAGCACGATCAGCTGATCGCCACCGCGTCCTTCTCACAATTCTATGGAGGCCCGTGATGTTTTCAAGACGGCACGGGACAATCATCGTAGCTAAGTAAAGGCACAGAAATCATAGAAAAGCTATCGGAGAAGGTCGCGAAGTTAGCGGAAGTTCGCCGATAACGAATTCGGCGGGATTCAGCGCGCACACCGAACAGGCCGTCGTTCGAACCGATCGAAAAAAAGGTCAGAAATGCGATTAACGCTGTTTAGCAGGACGATCACGTTTCTCGGGGTGTTCCTCGGCTATCTTATCTCGGCGCGCGATTAGCTTGGGCGATTTTACATAAACTCGCGATTACTTCATGCATGGCGGCCTTTAGTGTCCACCGCGCTCGTCGGCGGGACTCACGAACACGGCGGTGCGCGGCGGACGCCCCGCGTTTCCGCATAGTAGCGTTTCCGACTCGACGACAACGTACGTCCCGTTCGCTGTACAGTTATCGGTATACACAGCACAGAGCACCGCGCGCGCGGTACTGTATAGTCCAGTGGTGTAAGATTACGACCTCCGGCACTGCCGTTGAAGTGGGGGATACGCACACGAGCGGCAACTGCGTTCATGCGCGCACGTAGGCACAGGTCCCGCTTGTGAGCACGCCCCCACTCCAAGAGCACCGTGGTGCCAGAGGTACGAGACTGCCGTCACCGTGCTTAGAGGTCGCAGTCTTACACCACTGCTGCGGGCCGTAGTCGCGCGTCGGCACACGTCGCTGGTCAGTCGGACGGTGTGAGCGGAGCGGAAGGGAGCGTCCGGGTCGACGACGACGACGACGACGGCGGCCGCGGACGTGTGTGTACGTGTGTGGCCTGCGCCGCTCCCGATGCTCTCGCGAAAATCTGATGAGTAAGTGTCACGCCGGTCTGGCGTGAGACGTCACGCCACCGTCGCGCCTCGTCGCGTGCTCCCGGTCGCTGACGCTGCGGTCCAACGGGGTCGACGTGACGTCCGTCGTCGTCGAGGATAACGATGACGGCAGTTGGCACCCGCGCGAACGGACCGTAGCTCGCGCGCGTCACAAGGCTCTCCTCCGAGGGAGACGGCTCGAGAATATCGGAGCGTCGCGCATCGCGGCTGGGCAGCTCGAGTATGCCCGGCGGGCGTTAGGAACACGGTTGACGCGGAGCCGCGAAATGGGAACAATGTCGCGACAGCCAGCGGAGGGATCGATCGTTTAGATAATTATTAACTTATCGCACGCGTTTACGTAACGCGCGTTTGTGCTGTTATCCTTTGACGGCGAGGAGGAAGCCGGGCGCTCTTCGTATCTCGCGTGTATTAATTGAAACGTCAATTACACACGTTCGGCACAGTATCGTACTTGTTGCTTTGATGTCTCGGTGTTTTAAGGATGTTCTGGTTATACAATCCTAAGTAAAAGTTACTTCGATATAAAGTTAATAAAATTTTATGCTTTTAAGGATTTAAGTGTGCATTAAACGTGCTCATATCAAGTAAGTGTTGTAAACAATGTTATTTAATATGATATTTGGCACCACAAATGTACGATATTTGCCACGTTTTAGCAGTTGACATGTACACTTTTTTCGAAACTTTGCTTTGTATTTTTATCAATAACTCGGTAATGAGATATTGAATCAATTTAAACTCTTTTTAGAAACATTGCTCAATGTTTGATTTACTTATAAATAAAGTTTTAGAATATTGGTAATGTTGCTTCTTTATTATTTTATTTATATAAAGAGAATAATACTGTTTTTCCATAAGAACACATGTAAAATTGGAAGTACAATAACTCGTAAACCAGTTAGAGAATTGACTTCAGGTTTTAACCATGCGTTCAGATAACAAATGGAAATAATCTATAAAAATTTTACGGTATTTTCAGTGTAACAATGTTAACACCAGAACATCCTTAACAGAGACTGTATTTATATAGTGCGCAATATAGAGTATTATTTATTCAAATACTCTCAAGATTTCAAGAAACGATTGAAGAATGGTATTCTATTTTGTGATAAGCATTAGACATGATAAAAAATGGAATTTTAATTATATTTAATCAGTAATGTAAAATAATGGCGGATTATACTGAAGCGACTCGAAATTGCTTAAAGATGTACATATAATATCATGAATCTATGATGTTACGTATGTAAATGTATGCCTGCGTGTGTATATCTTACACATTGTGTGCGCAAATGAAAAGAATTGATCTTTGACTCTTGACTTGAAAATAGTTCTTTGTGTGCGCAGGTTTAAAATCCTCTGCGTTTGATTTTGAAAAGAAAACGTTGACGTAGAGAAATCTTACCGAAATCATATTTGCATGATATTTTAAACATGATGTTATAAAAACACATATAAGCTGTCTTATTTAAAATTACAATATATTTAAGAAATTGTTTTTATATTGTATGTATCTTTTTCAGCGTTATTTACCATAATAAAGGGATCTATAGTGAACTATTTTACTCTGAGCATGAGTCCACATAGTCATAAGAATAATTTAGCTTCAAAAAACATGCAGTCCAACGGATACTCTGCTGGCAATAGCATAGCCAAAGAAGCGAAAAATCATTCATCTCCTTGTGAGTCAGTGGATTGTATGTGTGCTTAGATTGCCAATTTTTTACTTTTTATTATATAAAAAACGTTTGCAAACGGTGTTTACTACTTTACATCTTGTGTCATGATTATTAGAATTTTTTAAATCTTTATGTATAGCAGAGTAGAATGATTGATTATATAAAGTTGATTATATAAAGTAAATAGCTGAATGATAATGTATCTAGATTAATATAAGCTGATGAGTGCAAATGCCACGCGATACAATATTTGCTGCGACTGCATATTGCTGCGAAATTTTCAGTGCCTTAATTACTTGCAAGTATACTTCTATCGATAATTTTAGTATTTGAATGTAATTTAGCAAAAGGCTAATTATTAATCTTTATCAGTTAATTATTAATTAATTTTCAACCTTCGGTTAAAAATAATGATGGAAACTAATATTCGTGAAACTGAATATTTTACTTGGAGAATACTGTAAACTGGAAATACTATGTCCATACTGTGTCTAGTATTATGAATATTTAAATATATAAATATTTGAACGACTATATGCACTTGAGAATACCGTGTCTATACTGTGTGTCTAAGACTGTGAAAAGTTCTATGCAATAATTATTATATCGTGTGGACATCTTGTCAGTATTGGCTTGAATATCATCGCTTAGAACTTAGATTTTTCTATAAGAAAAAGTATCAAATTTTGTTAAATTGAATAACATTCGTAACAAAGTAGACGATGCTTGCGATAAGAATGTTATCTTTACTTTGCTTGATTGTCATTTCCTAAAAAAAATTTATAATTAAATTCTCTTGTATATATCTTTACATCTTGTTACCACAATTTTTCTGCATGACGTGCCTATTAATAATTATACTTTTAAAAATTTAATTTACAATTTTTATACAATTTTTGCAAAATTATGCTTTTCTAATTGCTAGTAATCATCTTTTTTATAAAAGTATATCTTTAACTTTATCATATTTTCATACAAATTGTAAGATGAAATATTAATCGTACATTGTTGTTACAGCGATGCCTTGGTTTGGTATGGATATAGGTGGTACATTGTGTAAATTAGTATACTTTGAACCAAAAGATATAACAAGGGATGAGGCGGATGCAGAAGTTGAGACGTTAAAAAATATTCGTCGATATCTCACTAAAAATTCGGCATACGGAAAAACTGGTCATCGCGATACGCATTTACAAGTGAGTGTTAAATATTTAACTTATACTTTTTGCAATTCATTGGTTATATAAATCTGTTGATAATTACTTATTTTAACGATTATTTCAGATGGATAATGTCAGCATTAGAGGCAGACGAGGAACGTTACATTTCATTAGATTTCCCACGAGCGAAATGGGAAACTTTTTAGCACTAGCAAAATCAAAGGGTATGGCGAATCTCGTGACTACCGTTTGCGCTACTGGTGGTGGTGCATTTAAGTTTGAAGATAATTTTAACAAGGTTTAAAAAATCTATCTTGATTTTTACCCTATTATAATTGTGGTATGAATAACTGTTAAAATATAATGGAATATTACTGGTAGGAAGTAAACATGAACTTGGCAAAGTTCGACGAATTAGATAGTTTGATACGCGGAATGCTCTACATAGAGACTACGAATCCACACGAATGCTATTATTGGTCGAATCCTACCGACGACAGCAAATGCCAAACAGTACCCTACGACTTTTCCGAACCATATCCTTTCTTGGTAAGTGTACGTGCATTGTATCTGGAAATATTTTGTTGTATACTTTTTTAATTAAAGAAGTTACTGATTCATTGTGATCCCGCAGCTCGTTAATATAGGTTCTGGTGTAAGCATACTAGCTGTATATGGTCCAGAAAATTATAAAAGGATATCTGGAACAAGGTAAATTGTTATATATTTTGTAGTGGCAAGATATTTGTTGTCAAGTAATAGCAATAACATTTAGTTGTCTTATAGTTTAGGTGGTGGTACGTTCCTAGGATTATGTTGTCTGCTTACTGGATGTAATACCTTTGAAGAGGCGATAGAATTAGCAACAGGCGGT
The DNA here is from genome assembly GCA_011636635.1 of Tetramorium simillimum. Lineage (NCBI taxonomy): Eukaryota > Metazoa > Arthropoda > Insecta > Hymenoptera > Formicidae > Tetramorium > Tetramorium simillimum. The sequence goes on from VBVQ01001660.1 coordinate 29,597, forward strand.
GATAATACAAGAGTAGATAAATTGGTTAAGGATATATACGGCGGCGATTATGGTCCTTTCGGTCTTCCTGGAGATTTAGTTGCTAGCAGGTACAATTGTAAACCACAATTATTAACTCCTATATTAAGATAGAATTTCTTTTGATTTTATTTATATCCTGTATTTTATTATTTTTAGTTTTGGACAAATGAATTCTAAAGATCGCAGAAATACCGTCACGAAGGAAGATCTGGCGCGTGCAACTCTTGTTACTATCACGAATAATATTGGTTCTATTGCGCGTATGTGTGCTGTTAATGAAAAAATTGAGAGGGTAATAATAATATATGTAATTTACGTTATATATCTTTTTCAAACTGACAGCATTTGTAATCATTTGTAATTTTCGGTTTTAGGTCGTATTTGTAGGGAATTTTCTTAGGGTAAATCCTATATCAATGAAATTGTTGGCCTATGCTATGGATTATTGGTCTAAAGGAACTTTAAAGGCCCTGTTTTTGGAACATGAAGTAAAAATCAAACAAAAAAACTCATATTTTAAAATGCCAATTAAAATCAGACATATTGAATGTTTTGATTTCAGGGTTATTTCGGCGCGGTAGGGTGTCTATTACAATTTAATGGCGAATCGAGCTAAATACAATAGAAAATGTTGGGGAAAGAGTCATATAACATGCAGCATTCCATATGACCAACTTCGCAGAACATTTCTCGAGTGAGCAAGATTGTTCGACATAATTATATTTATTTTTGTTACATTCTTTTCAATTATTCACGAATCTATAGTCTATTGAATAATCGTTTATTGTAATGAAACGGAAAAACCTTGATATTTAGCGATAGAATTAAGAATGTATTTGTAAAATGTCATTGTATAATTTATCACTATTTTAATGTAGGAAAAAATAATTGTGTCAAAATAGGTTTTTTTTTCTTTTTGGTCGGAGGGTAATTATTTCGATGTAATTGTTCGATTACGAGCACAAATCTAATACGAATCGGCAGATAGAATCAATAATGGACCAAATCCAAAGGGATTAAGGGATTGTCTCTCCTTCCGATGTTCGTTACATGCCGCATAGACTAGTTCTACCTCATAATTTATATTGTAAAGTTTTCTACAAATGTGCACAGGTTTTTATGTATATAAGTAATATGGCAATCGTTATTACACTTGCACATCTTTTCATAAGTTTATAATCGACTAAGATCATCATTGTAGCAGTAAATACTTTCGCACTAATTGTTAATATTTGTAATTTTGTTATTAATGCATTGCGTGTTAGAAGATGAATTTTTAATACGAATTTTTAATTGAATATTAATGTAACTTTTTAATGAAACATTATTCATTCGCATGTTGCGCATCTGACAATTGCATAAATTAAGAATTTTTTATGCATTTTTTATATCGCTTTAATGCTATTGTGATTTGTAATGTAAATTATACGCTTCTGTCAGGCTGTTACGAAATTATGCAGTATATGCTCCATTATTAAAACTGTGTCAAATGTTAAATTTTGTTTTTGTGATGTAGGACTGATTTTTCTAACTTCTTGCTAAGCTAACTAATAATTAAATCATACGTTTATCTTTGTTTTATCTTCAAATTAGACAAATTCAGACATATAACTTAACTATTAGTTAGCTTTCCAAGAATTTGGAAAAATTGGCTCATAATGTAGTAAATGCGAGTGAAAACGTATCATTAAAATACTGATATATCTTAAAGAAAATGCATACATTGTTTTAGAAAATAATAATTGTGATGTGATTATCTTCTATTTTATCTTTCAAAAAGATAATTAAAATTTTGGATATGTTATTTGTAATATATTAAATAATTTAATATAATAAGCGTATCCTTAGACAAACAAATAACTTATTTCTGTTGCAATGTATTGTGAAAACATGCCAAACAAACTTTAATAAAATATCATTTTAATATACAATGTACAATGTGTTTGTTCATACCTATTATACATCGTGTTATTCGAGAAAAATAAAATTTGTGATTAAAATACATAGATAAATATTTTTTAAATATATTATATTCAATGTCATTATAATGTATATTTTGCACAAATTTCATATTTGAAAGACATCCAAAATCACACGAAAGGACTTCGGGGCCCAGCCATAGGGAAAATGGATCCCGGTCAAATTTGGTTCAAATTGTAATGTACTTCATAATCTTCTAATCAAAAGTGTTAATGGGCACAATGTCCGAAAATGAACAGTTTTTGAAATATGTCTAGTTAAAAGTCGGAAAAATCGCCATTTTCCGACTTTTAACCACACGTATCTTAAAAACTGTCCATTTTTGGACTTCGTGCCCATTATGACTTTTGATCAGGAGATTATGCAGTACAACATACTACAGTTTCAACCAATTTGACCGGGATCCATTTTCCCTATGGCTGGGCCCGGGGTCCTTTGCAC
>VBVQ01001661.1:0-32006 GCA_011636635.1 Tetramorium simillimum
TCCCCCCTCCCCTCATTCGATATAGATCAATGCCGTTTCAATCGAAATATAATACACGTTAAATGGATTAACAAAAGAAACAAGACGATACTTGGCGGGGTGGTGTTTGTAAATAAAAGCTATCAAAGCGACGAACGGTGCAATCATTTCACCCATCAATCGCTGCATCGAGAACGCGAATTCACGGGCCACGAGGTCCTCGTCTATTCTTGCGCCGAAAACTACGAAATTAGTCAATCATAAAAAGCGTTACGAGTGTTTTAAAATATTTAATAATATTTGCTAATATTCGTTACGTTTTTATCGGCGATTATGTCATAGTAAATGAGCGATAAATTAGATTTTTAATCAGAATGTCTTATATTAATTATATTATTTATTTTTTAATTATTATATTTTTATTAATGCTATTAATTTTAGTCATTTTAATGTATAGCAATCTTTTGAGCGGATTTCCTATAAAAAATGATTAGATTAGATTAGATTCGGTATTTTTATTGCAGCTTAAATTTCACATCGGAAATGTGTCTTCAATATCGGCCGCCTTCGTTCCAGTCCAAAAATATGTTTACTCGACATTTCGAAGATAATCGGCTTGGATTCAATCCGAGGATCCAGGATCATCGATCCTGGAAACGTCGAGGCGGATCTGGATCTGACGAATCGCTTCCTCGCGATGATTCATTATTCCTCGCAACCGAAATACGTAATGGGACGCACGATTGCGACATGTAATTGCGAGCGATGATAGCCGATGTCAGCGGGCGATTCCGTGGATTTTGATTTCCGCTGCGTTCGCGAGTGCCCCCAGGTACGAAATATCGCGGGATCTTTGTACCCGCGAGACTTTGCTCAGTCACGCGTGAGGCTGTTTCACGTCGACGAGCCGTTACTGATTTGCGTCATTTATCAGTCGCCCATCGCGTTCCGTCCTGTAAAGGCGCTCTCGCTATTTAAGCTGGCCTCTGCGCTCCGGTTATCACGTAGACGCTATCTCGTCGAGGCTGGACGACGATGAAAGCGACGCGGCAATAAGTAATCGGAATCGGTCGTCAAGTTACTTGAGAAAGTTTATGACATTCCTAATATAATGACGTGCGCGCAATGATAGGCGAAGATACGATAACACTCAAGTTTTGTATGGATGGATGTGTTGTACACTCGAGCGGACACATTTGAATTTTCAGAATTTTTCTAAGTGTTACCTGCGCCTCGAAAATGGATTTTTATCAAGATTATGAGGATTATCAGGTAGGTTTATGGATTCAGCTTCTTTTTCCTAACAACATGTAATACATAAAGAAAGCGTTCGTAATAGATTGATTAGTTTTATCGGACGGTGACACCTGCTCCTCTTATCTTAATCGGTTTGTGTCATAATCATTTAAAGTCGCAACATTGATCGATTACATCAACTTTTATTTTAATGTCGATTGCATGAAGCATCTGTTTTGAACGCGTACGAAATTGATCCCGGCCTTCGTTTCTACGCTGCGATATAAATGTGGCTTAGCAATACATGAATGAAATTTTTTTAGATATTTTCTTAGAAATTCTATTTATTTCAACTTCAAAAGAAGCGAGACTTGGTTTATGTCGATACTTAATTATACTCATTCTTCCTTATCTTTTTTTCAACTTCCTATTACATCCTCCCCGACAAAAACAGTATACGTGAAATCCACATTATTGCCACGTAAGATTCACGTGCAAACGTGTATTCCATCTGGCAAAAACGTGGATTTCGCGTACTGTTTTTGTCGGGTCGTTGAGGGTCATCTTGAGATTATACTGTTAACCAATTCCATAAGTAAAAGTAAATAATATTTTGTTATTTTGAACTAACATGCTTGTCGAAATTATTATTTTAACACAAACTATGTAGTTAACGTGTTATAATTTTACTCCTCTTTTCTTATTTTTCCTTTTTCTACCGAAAACTTCCGCAACACTCTTCCCTTCTCCTTTATATCAATTTATCGTTCCAATTCCTACTTAACTTTTCTGTCTCATTTTCAAGACGGCTTAGCCCTTAATTAGTAGTAAATATCAATTTTTATCGCGTTAACGATTATTGCACATATACAAAGCTTCTAAAAGAAATGTATTCACTTATGGATTTTTTCACGCATCGATATTTATCATTATTTGACGATGCTACGATTCTCAATCGGAAGCTTCTCAGCGAATAAAACCTGAAACAAAATCGCCCCTCAAGCCGAGAAAAACAGGTTTTCGTTATTTACATACGCGGGATGCGGTGCGCTCTTTCGGCGCACTTCAACTCGTTTCATTATTCGAATTTTCCGCCTCGCGCGCAATTCGTTCGCGCCGCGATTGGTCCGGCGACCACGGGACGACGGCGGCAGCGGCGGTGGGGGGAGGGGGGGTGGCGCGCGGCCAGCCCAAAGGTCACCTTCAGTCGGTCGAACGTGGCTGTGGCGGCAGATGTCCGTCGGCGGAGGGTCAGTAACGGTGGGACATCGTCATCGTCGCGGTCGTCAGTCGCGTCTTTCTGGTGAGTCGAATCGCTCGTCGTCAATAATCCCGATCGTCGATCGCACGTCGATTTTTCGAAGCGCGCGGCGCACATCCGACGTCCGTCGTCGTCGCGGCGACTGACACCCGCACGCGACTGTCAATTGATCGGTCAAGTGGTCGCGATTCACCTCGAGCCTAATCTGCGTTACATTTCGACGGTATTGCCGCCGAACCGGCGGGTTCGCCGACGACATTCGCTCGTTCTTTCGTCTCGTTTTAGGTGACCGTCGAGGGTGCTTTTAGGTTAACCCTTCGCTAGGTAGGCAGGCACGATTGCTCGCCGCGGGAGAACGGCGGTTACGATTCACCTCACAATCAGCCGACCCTGAGCATCTCAGTGACCCTACATCTATGTTATAATTTCGCACTCAACAATGTTTGTTAACATATATTGTTACATTACATTTATATTTATATTATTGAGTGCAAAATTATAACGTAGATGTAATATAACCGATGCTCTGTGTCGACTGGGACGTGACCTTTGTAGATAGCACGAGTTCAATGAATGCCGGATAATCCGACGGACAATAATCGCATAAGAGGCACGGAATCGCCAAACTGTGGATGCGAATCGTAATCATCTTCCGACGATCGATCCTCGTCGCTCGGTGCCTCGGCAGTGTCGCTCTAATGAGAGCGTTATATAGCACAATTAATTGCCATCGCCAGCATCCGTCGTATTCTCGGAACGTATATCTCGCGTTGACATCTTTCACGCGAGACGCACTGTTTATTTATTGTTATCGCGCGTCGCGAGTGTAAGGTCGGAGCAACGTCCTCGAGAATCTCGAGATTCGTCTCGAGTTCCACCGTGGCGACCGTCTGACGCGGTCCTATTTTTATTTATTTATTTATTTTTTTTAATGAAAGAAAGTTACGAGCTTCGTTCTCGTCTCTCGTGTCGAACGCGTAAATTAGAATGTCTTGTCACGCGACGCGCCTCAGACGGAAAAAGCTTTTACCACCAGCGATAAATTCGCAGCCGTGAATTGTTGACGCTCCCCCCTCTCGCTTTGAAACGAGGCCAGATTTCGTCCGCGCACGTGTTATTTAATTTTAAAACGCGGTACTCGTGTGTCGCAACCGCCAGTTCCGACGGTTTCGATTCGGATTTTTCCATGCCGTGGGTCATCACGCCGCGATTCCTCTGCGAGATCCCTTCTATTTTTTGCAGAATTCTTTTAGCAGCGTTTTATCAAACCCATCAGTTTTTTACGTTTTTGTCAATTAAAATATATTACAATATTTATACAGTGTAGCAGAAATAAGGCAGCAGAAAAATTACAATTTTCAAAGATTGAAAGTGAAAAGATGAATTGAAATAATAAATTTAAATATGATATTATACTCTTCTATCATTATATATATTGTTATAGTTATTTTTTACTAAAAAATACTATCTTTTCATTACACTTTATTATATACAAATATACAATACTATATACAATATTTTTGCAGTATACAATTAAAAAAAGATATATTTTTTCCAGAAATAGTCATTTTCTACTGCCACCATTATCATGTATTTTTTTTGCTTTACATATTATTTTATGCGCGAATTGGAGTAATACATTCCGTTTGCAAAAGTGCTTTCGTTAAAATAACTTATATGTTTCTCTTTTTTATACATTGCTTTTTTAGTATGCACAAATTAAAATACAATTAATTGGAGCGCAATAAAGACTGATTTTTGCGTAATGATTTACTCGCACGGTCGATAGTTAGCACAAAAATATTTTCTGCGATATACTTCATTGTTTTTTTTATTACGAAATGAACTTGTAGAACAGCTGCGATATGTATCTCGAATTGATTAAAGCGAGGTTAAAATTTTGGATCAATGTAAAAGTTATCGTATGGAGAAAAATGTCTGAGAGTCGCAGAGCCGCTCTGTGCCGTTGCACAAATGCAATTTATTCGGGAAGTTACTCGGAAAGCGACAGCGATCCGGACGACGCTCCAGATACTCGCGGAAGCGCCGTAGAAATGCAAAATGTAGATGCAAAGAGAAGCCTGACGGATTCTACTACAATTGAAATTGAATCCTCGGTGATATCCAGAGATTCCTCACGAAAGTCCATTGCCGTTGAAGTACTGCAGAAGATGGATGTTGATAGAATAAAGAAGATCAGCAGGCAAAATTTAAAGCTCTCTTTATTATTTCCAGAGGCAAGCTCGTTAATGTCTCATACAATTTTGCCTTTTTTTTTTATTTATGCACAATGAATGTCAGAGAAATTCCTTCCAAATAGATGTTCTGGGGACGCACTTTTGAATCAGTTGAATACTTACCAACTGGTTCGTCGTTTGAGATAAAATTTGACGCGACTGAGGAAGAATACGCCAGGAGTTTGCGTTTCCCGCGGTTTCCGAGAAAGAAAGTTATGATCCTGCTTCTTTATCGATCTCTTTGTATCTACTCTCTGTTTGTTGTAGAATAACATAATAGTAGAACATAAAAATTGTTACATTGTCATCGCATTTAGCGTAAAATAAGAAAGATTAAAAAACAAGTATAGCTTTTCAAAAATGTTAACTTTATACGAATTTTTGTATTACAGAGTTATAAGGAATACTGCGATACAGTCATGGCCGAGGACGCGCCAGCCCAGAGGTTTATAAAACCTGGGAGCCACAAGGGCAAGGGCATCGCCGTGTTCACCAGCGGAGGAGATTCTCAAGGTATCTCGGAATAATCATATAAATTGCGTGTTGCGCATATTTTGAAATAAACGCGATTAAATTTTCGATATTCTGTCTTTCAGGAATGAATGCCGCCGTACGAGCGGTTGTGAGGATGGGCATCTACCTCGGGTGCAGGGTGTACTTTATCAGGGAGGGCTATCAAGGCATGGTTGACGGTGGAAAGTATATCGAGGAAGCTACATGGTCGGCCGTATCTTGCATCATTCATAGGGTATGCATTACAGAATTGACAATGTTACGTTATTATTTGTTTGTATATTATTAACGTTTTATTATTCGTATTCTTTTTGTTTCTTCAGGGTGGCACTACTATCGGCTCCGCCCGATGCAAAGAATTCAGGGAGCGTCCTGGTCGACGAAAAGCCGCTAAGAACTTGGTCAATCTAGGGATAACGAATTTAGTGGTGATAGGTGGAGACGGTTCCCTTACAGGCGCCAATCTCTTCAAGGAAGAGTGGCCCGCACTTCTAAAGGAGCTCGTCGAGTCTGGTAAATAGAGAACGTTCAAGAAAGCATTGCTCGAACCCGATAATCTATCGTGCCTACTCGAAATTAATGTGTTACTTTTTTCGTTAGGTGAAATAACTGCTGATCAGAGCGAGAAGTACAAGCAATTGCACATTGTCGGTCTAGTAGGTTCCATTGATAACGATTTCTGCGGTACTGATATGACGATTGGTACCGATTCCGCGTTGCATCGTATCATCGAAAGCATCGATGCTATAGTCAGTACAGCTTACTCGCATCAGAGAACGTTTATAATGGAAGTCATGGGTCGTCACTGCGGGTAAGTGGAAACTATGTTATCAAGTTTGTTATCAAGAGACTAATTCAAAATTTATATCGGTTTACGATTTCATACGTTGTCATTGGTTTCCGAATATAGAAGTGTCATCCGCGATTTATTGATTATACAATTTAGGACACGAAGTTTAGCGTCTATATGCCGTTATCGCGCCGAACCAATGTTGATTTTAGGAGTGAAACATAGATAAACGAGCGACTTTCGATTAGGTATCTGGCTATTGTGGGCGCTTTAGCTGCGGAGGCAGACTATGTTTTCTTCCCAGAATGTCCGCCTCCTGTCGACTGGCCTGAAAAATTATGTAAAAAATTGGAGCAGGCACGTCTGAGAGACTTTCTCAAATTTTATAGATTGTATAGTTAATGTTTTTTTTTTTTTACTAACTCGACTAAACGTGAGGAATGAGTTTTTCCGTACATGTCAGTTTTTTTAGTTGCTGAATGTGTTCTGATTTAATATTGAATCATGTACAATATCCTGAGTGTATATTCCTCTAAACTGTGACGTAAAAAGGAGTGCGAACGAAAAATGTACTTACATTTCATTGTCGCGTATCAATTAATTTAGAATCAAATATAAATATAATGACATGCTCGATGGTACTGAAGATAATTAGATCACAGAGCCTTTCAGGTACCTGACATTAGCGTCAAGTTTGTCTACTGAAGCCACCTATTGTTTTACTCCTGAGTCTCCGACAAGTGGTGACTGGGTCGAGGAGCTATGCCAAGGTGTGCGACAGGCACGTTTCTCAACCAGTCGTTACTTTAAATTATTATTACTTAACGAAAATAGGCAATTTAATCAGCAATTTAAAGATATGCGAGAAAGTCCAAACGCGTTTGTATTTTGTTGAATTATACTGTTGAATTATAACTTCTCTCAGATAATTAATTACAGCCAGATTTTGTACAAGTAAAATTTTCTCATTTTTTATCACTCACTCTATTAGTATTTACGCGAAAATTTATCACAGATATATTAATTTTTATCTACATTTTTCGATCCAGCAAGCTTACAAATTCATAATCAAACGTGATCATAATCGTTTATGAATTTTGACGTTTATGATTAATGACGCGCAGCATTATTTTATATAATATTTTTAAATGTTGCTTTTTTTAAATAGAATTTTAGTTAGGTTTACAATATACATTACAGTTATCTGGCTCTGGTGGCAGCTATATGTAGTGAGGCTGTTTATGTTTTCATCCCAGAATGGCCACCCGAGAAGGGGTGGCCCGACAAGCTGTGCAAAAAATTGTTGCAGGTTCGAGGATACTTTTTTTTAAATTTTTTAAAATAAGTATATTTATTTTTCTTCATTTATTCAACCTGAAAAATAAACAGCACAAATTGTTTCTTGCAATTTACGCTTTATTCCTTTAATACCGCAAACTGTTACAATTACTTTAATTGCTTATTTTGATTACTTTGGATGAAGTATTTGTGATATGCTTTGAAGACACTTCTCTGTCTTAATGTAAAAAAAATTTAATAAAATCAAATGTGCATGCTATATTAAATTTATAACATCATGTGTGTATGCAACATTATTCTAACTTAAAAATGTACAAATGCTGCTAACATAATTCAAAGACTTATATTTTACTATAGATCTGTATATGTCTTCTTTTTGTGTTAGTATTTAATCTGTGTAATCATTTTAAATACTGTTTATACAATATCTTTTTTTTTTGTATTATTATTAATGTATATAATCATTTAATTATTGAATCGTTATTATGTTATTGTCTTTAGTTATTTTTACTTCTCTATTCGTTGGTAGCTTGCTTTTAAATATATTTAGGCAAAAACTTAAAGTTTAGCACATGCATACATTTGAAAGATTTTCGTTATTATGCAACTTCTCTTTCAGGAAAGGCTTACTGGTCAACGGCTTAATATTATTATTGTGGCCGAGGGTGCTGTCGACAGAAACGGCGATCCGATCACTGCTGAAAAGGTGCACAAAGTCGTCGTAGATAAATTACAACAGGATACGAGAATCACCGTTCTAGGTCATGTACAAAGAGGTGGCAATCCTTCAGCATTCGATAGAGTTTTGGTAAGTTATCGCGGTTTAGGATTTTTAATAGTCAAGATATAAGTGTATGCATTATTTTTTAATATATAATTTGATATTTTTAATGTTAAATACTTCTTATTTTTTAATGTAACTTAAACCTCTCTCAATTAACGTTTTTATTTTTCCTCATTTATAATCTTGTAAAACATAATGTACACATATATTCTCGTTTAAAGGATAAATGTAACGTTACAGGGATGCCGGATGGGAGCTGAAGCTGTAATGGCTTTAATGGAAGCAACACCCGATACAGAAGCCTGCGTCGTTACATTGGACGGTAACCAAGCTGTGAGATTACCTCTTATGGAATGTGTTCGTCGTACACAAGCCGTAGCGCACGCTATGGCGGATAAAAACTGGGAGCTTGCTGTTCAGCTTCGAGGAAAGTAAGTGAATTGATAAAGCACGTCATTATACTAATACATGAAACATCAAGTATATTAATAAATGTATCTATTTATTTTTTCTAGGGGCTTTGAACGCAACTTAGATACGTACAAGATGCTGACTCGTTTGAAAGCGCCGGATTTGGATGATACTAACAAGGTACAATCATTTTCTCAGTTTACAGTTAAGTTTATTCTGACGACCCAAAAGCTCTGCTCTATATTTAACTGCGTGGTGTTAATGTAGCATTAATGAAGAAGTAGATAGAAGTATGTGGCGAGAATTTTGGGTCTCTGACATAAAATAATAATAAATAATGCATAGATTACTACATATATTATTTAATACTGCTTCAGGAAGTTAGTGGCCGCGCATTATCAAAGGTAAATGAGTTAAAAGCCTATAAGCATACATTCTTATCAGATTTTGTTCACAATACCGATCCAAACGCAATCTCCCTAACGATAGCACATTTTTCCTCCCATAGCAATACACTTTATGTGGACAAGTGAGTTAACCCTTTGGAGTAGAGAATGTGTGCCTTGTGTTAGAAATACATATCATTTACCGTACTTCACGATCACCTGCCCACAGGCAAACGGAACGAAAGCATTGTGCGCTATTTAATGTGCGACTTCATATATAAAAAGTGGTCTTTCAGCTTCCCGTGCACGTTGCATGATGCACCGCGTCGGCTTTCATCTTGTAAACGGTGTTTTTATTACAGGATCATTACACGCTAGCGGTCATGCATATAGGATCGCCGTCTTGCGGCATGAACGCGGCAGTTCGTTCCTTTGTGAGGAATTGCATCTATCGAGGCGATAAGGTACAATATTGAGAAATTCTGAATGTCGCCCCGAATGTTTTTATTACACTCAATTCCATGCTTCGACTTGTAGGTATATGGTATCTGCGACGGAGTGCTGGGCTTAATAGCTGGTAGACTGAAATTGATGGACTGGCCATCCGTCACTGGCTGGGTCTCCGAGGGTGGCGCGAAATTGGGAACAAAGCGCGCACCGCCTCAGGAGGATCAGTTACCTCAAATCGCTCAGAAACTCAAAGAATTTGGAATACAGGCGTTGCTTATTATAGGTGGATTCGAGGTAATGAATTCGTTGAATCTTGCACATTAAAAATGCTTCTAGAGATCAATGTTGATAAAAACGTATATTTTTATTTTCAGGGTTATCAGACCGGTCTCACATTTTTCAAGGCCAGGGATAAGTACGAGGAATTCAGAATTCCTATGGCTATGATTCCCGCGACTATTAGCAATAATGTACCAGGCACCGAGTTCTCACTGGGTTGTGACACAGCTTCAAATGAAATTACGGAAGTAAGTTCTGTGATGCTCGTAGATTTAATTTGGGAGTTTAGGGTTTAATAATATACTAATCGTTTTATCTGTTAGATCTGTGATCGTATTCGGCAATCGGCGCAAGGCACTAAACGTCGCGTGTTCATCATCGAGACGATGGGTGGCTTTTGTGGATACTTAGCGACCATCGCTGGTCTAGCCGGTGGTGCTGACGCGGCATATATTTACGAAGAGAAATTTAATATCAAGGTGAGAGTTTTTTTAAGTAGCCAATTTGATTGTAGCTTTCATTTTGATTTTAATTTTTTTATTAATGTTAATTTTAATATTTTAAATTTTTATTAAGGATTTGAATCAAGATGTGATCGCGATGGCAGCGAAGATGTCGGAAGGCGTCGAGAGGGGTCTCATTATCAGAAACGAAAATGCCAATGAGAATTACAATACAGAGTTTATGTTCAGACTTTTTAGCGAGGAAGGAAAAGGTTTATTCAGTTGTAGACGAAACATACTTGGTATGCATTTTTTATTTGTTACTTTTTTAAGCGAATCTGTTATTCCATTTGAAACGCTAAATATTTTTTTATTTTAGGTCACATGCAACAAGGAGGCTCGCCGACGCCTTTTGATCGTAACTTAGGAACAAAGATGGGCGCTAAGGCAGTAGAATGGTTCAGTGATCAATTGAGAAAATGCACCAGTCCCGATGGCAAAACGTTCACTACAGCATCGGACAGTGCAGTGATGCTTGGTATTGTCAGACGCCAATACAGATATACACCATTCACGGAACTTATCGAAGTTACTGACTTTGAGTGCGTATCTTATTAAACTTCCTAATAAATTTTAATTTTGCCTACATATAATTTAATACTTAATAAAAATTGTTTTAGACATCGCATTCCGACGTATCAGTGGTGGATGAAATTGCGTCCGTTGCTGAAAGTATTGGCGAAGCATGAGTCGACGTACGAAGAAGAGGGTCTGTACATAACTGTCGAAGAGATGGATGAACAGAAGGATCCGCCCCTCGTATAAATCGTGAGAAGATTAATCTCTTACAAAGCGCCACGGTAGATAACGCAAAGTGAATGTCGCTGACTGCGTGGAGTAGGCGCCGATTATTAAAAATATCACAGTATTGTATAAATTATATTATGACAATTTTACTTCTGCTCGATGAGAAATGAATCTTATATTTGTCTATTGAAATATGTCTGTCTGAAAAATTCAATTGTGTATATTAGCAATTGTTATTTATTTGTTAAGATTTGCGCACGCGATTTTTTAATGTATATAATTCGGACAACTAGCAGATGTGAGAATATACAGGAAAAAGGGAGGGGGGATATTTTTAATTTTTGTTTTGAATCTGTCTTATTCATATCTTGAACTTTTCGAGCTCAGGTAAGAAATGGGTACAAAGACAGTACCTGAAACGCGAGGGTACAAAACATACCTTCACGATGTAATACCTAGCTATGCAGCTTGCTGGTAAAAGCGATGTCCTCCGTTGGCAACAAGACACGGAACACGGTATTGTTGCAGTATCTTATAGTAATGTTAAATATTCGCGTTGCGTACATTGATGTATAGTATTGAAGATAAATTAGAATCGGTATATGCAAAATGTAGGGTAGTAAAATATACCAAGTTCAAGTACTAAAGGCATGACTGGGCAAAGAATCATTTTTACGAAATATGTAGAAACACGTGACTAAATTGGAAATATGCAAAACCAATATTTGATATGCTACTCGAACGTAATGCACATAATTTTTGGAATACATTTAATTATCATGGATTCAGAAACAATTCGAAATGTTTATTAGCGTCGTTAGTAAATAGTGATATTATTTGTGCATTTTTGATGCTCTTTAGATATTACGAATGCTTTGTCAGTTAAAAACTAACAGCCTCAAATCTCAATTCCATTTGCTTAATCCTTCAATATAATTAAGTGGAACGCTTAATTATAATTTTTTTTAGTTGTAGCACGGATCGAGAAGTAAATCAGATTGAGAAATTACAAGAGTTTCACAGGCTAAACATTCTGAACCGTATTTGTGGTCTACTAAGGCATAGGATTAAAAAGTAATGCGATATTTTGCGTCGGTGAAAGTGTTTATCTTTCGGTTTAGCGTTACTCGAAGCTATAAAAGGCTATTGGAGAATATACCTGTCTACCTCAAAACATAATTTTGCAACGGTCAACGAACGACTCGTAGGAAAGAAATTGACCTGAGTCGGCGCGTTAGTTGCACATAACATTAAAAAAATTTTTGCTAAAATTTAAGGCTTGTGACCACAAAAGTATTTAGATTTAATTCTTTTTCTCTTTCTCTATCTATCTATCTCTATCTCTCTTTCTCTCTCCTCTCTCTCTATACTCGTATATTTAACTTTCGAGAAAGTCGTGCAAGTATTAATCTCATAATTGTTTTCGGTATATAAGGTAACGTTTGTCGTGTTCTTATGAGATTTTAGAACTAGATAATTCCGGTACCATCGAAAATTATGTCTTGTGCAAACTCTTACTCGTGTTCGTGTGAGTTCATTTAAGTGTCAGAAATAAAATTACCGACTCGTATTTTTAACGAGAATACGCGTAAAGCAGAGAAACCTGTGTGCAATAGCGTATGCCATAATTTTCAACGTAGTTAACACGCGCTTAAGAAATATGAAGCTCTTAATGAATTTCATTCGAATGCTGGTTAGCATTCGCAGTGCTATATTTAAGATTGGCTTAGTAGATAGCGATTAATGCATGCTGCGAACGGAAATGCTGAGAATGAAAATGGTAAAACTTCGAAAGTACAATAATGTGCGCATACTCGACTTACTCGACTAGAGTAATAACGTAAAAAAAATATGTATATATACATATATAATTTATTCGACAAGTCGTTTATTTAAAGTCATTCTGAAGTATATATCTACTACTATACGACAGATAATAGCTCTTGTTGAAAAGCAACAAACGAATATCGCTAATGACACTTGTTTAAACGACCACGTAGAAACTACATTTATCTAATGTTCGTATCAAGATACTGAACTGTTGAACGAAATAAAAGTGCGATACGGGAGTTATGATGAGGCTCTCGTCAATTATCTGTGCATAAAATTGTAATTCGTAATTATAATCTCCATTGGTGTGCTTATTATATTTCTCATATTTCGATAGATTTTTATTTCTGGAGTATATATATTATAAATTTTAATCAAGAATATTAATTTTTATAAGAATTTTTTACTTTAATGTATAACTTCAGAATTGGAATAAAACGGCCGATTGCAGAATTAATGTTCGATACAAATTGAAAATCATGCTTTTAGCCCATACAAATCAAGTTAGTGTTTAATATTTCGTACTTTGATTCGCGAGCCGCTGATTGAAATGTATGTACATATAATTATCGAGCGCTTGTATATCGTACACTACACCAATTCTAGTTATACATACACAAGAATGTACAAATAGTACGTGCATAATGTCGAACTGTTAGCTGCCCGTCGCTAGCGCAATAAGAATATAAAAATGATATAGATTATTTTTAAGATTCTCAGAGATATATTTTTGACTCATTGTTGATCAATGAATTTACATCCTACCCAACAGCACATGTGTATAGTATTAGAGTTATCGTATTTATTTTTCCTTCGACATCGAATTATTAACGTCGCTGCTCGACGGTGCGGTGCACAAAATTGTACGTCGCCAACAATTCGGGACATCCCGCGACGTGCGTGGCTGCGACGAAACGTCTAAATTTAGGAGAAATCGCTACATATTACGCACCTTGTTGTATCCATGTCGTGAAATAAACTATATCTTCTATAAATGTGTTATTTAAAAATGCATACATCTAAATATATTCTTTTTTTGTAAAATAATACAAAATATTCCTAAATACTTTATAATATGCATATTAACCTCATATCTTTATATTTGAATAAGATGAATTATACTTAAAATAATTAAATAATTCAAACAATTGAAATAGTCCGAATACTTCTACCGAATTTCTACTTTATATACTTCATATCGTCTGATTATACGGTCGAACAAGGTTTTCACGGCCATCCATCCCTTGACACGCTACCTCACATCGTAGATTGGGATATTGTACCCGCTCCCCTCTCGAAAGAGAGGAGAAGGTACGGCGTGCTCTTAGCACCCGAAGCTCCTAGGAGCGACGGGCGAGCCCCGTCACCACGACAAGGTGGCACGCCACGAGGGGGGGGCGCGTTCTCCGGGTCTCGCGCACTCTGTTACACCGTGATTACACGGCGCTCCGGTCCCGCGTCCTCCGGTATCGCACCCCTAACTACCCCGTGGGCGCGTACTCCGGGTCTCGCGCACTCGGTCACGCCGTGATTACACGGCGCTCCGGTCCCGCGTCCTCCGGTATCGCGCCCCTATCATGACGCCCGTTTTCCGCGCGGGAATAACTTCGCGCGGGAAACGGGTACTGTGGCGTTCAATTGATCTGCGCTGTGATTGGTCAAATCGTTGTCGAATCGATATCGATTCGACATCGATTTTACCAACTATTTCTCACTGGGGCGCGATGCTTGCAATATTCGAATATATACTCGTCGCTTTGTCGACATTAATTAAATATTATTACAAAGAATTATTACTGCAAGGTTGATATGCAATTAAATTTTAATATTGCATGTATAGTAGACAGTACGCGAACTTATTACGAACGTAAAAATATTTTATTTAAAATTCTATTATTAATAAATATCTCAATGGATTATTTTATTTGTTTCCGCACGGATATTTACATTTTATGTTTCCAACTTAATACTTTAATTGCTTATAAATTACATCTTTTTAAAAATAAACTACGTATTAATAAAATTCGTGGGACATTCACAA
This sequence comes from Tetramorium simillimum, assembly GCA_011636635.1. Classification (NCBI taxonomy): domain Eukaryota; kingdom Metazoa; phylum Arthropoda; class Insecta; order Hymenoptera; family Formicidae; genus Tetramorium; species Tetramorium simillimum. The sequence continues at coordinate 14,747 of VBVQ01001661.1, forward strand.
CCGCGCGAGAGGCGCCGCGTACGTCGCGCTACAAGTCAAGCGAGCGCCCTAATCGAAGCCCTCAAACGAGCCCTATTCGCCGCCTCTGTCTCGTTTTGTGTTTCGGCTAAATGTTCGCTGGAATGGAACAAAAGAAATACATTTTTTAAATGAATCTATTCGCACGATGGTCGGGGAGGGACATGGTCATCTAACGTGAGCTAGTTTGATGCGCGCGGTGCCAACAAGTTAGAGGAGCGAGCGCCACATTGCTCGGCGTTGGCCGCCGCGTGTGTGGCGTGCGCACGCCGCTCTCCGCGCCGGTGAAACGCCGTGGCCCGGTTGTCTCGTGCGCGCGGCAGCGCTGGCCCCGTCTGTCACTCCGTCCGTCTCCTTCGTTCGTCGTACGTCGCGCAGTGAACAGCGCTCGCTGCCCTCGTCAAGATGGTCACGGTGAAGGGACGCAAGAGCTCGAGCAAGAACCCGCCGATCCTCAGCCACGAGTTCGTCATACAGAACCATGCGGACATCGTCTCCTGCGTGGCCATGGTCTTCGTGATCGGCCTCATGGTGCAGGTCGGTGTAGTCACGGCGCCGCGTGGAGAGTCCACGTCCGTCTCGGTCTATTTGCGAATTTGCGTGCCCGCGAGACGAGAGAGTCCGAGGCTGCCCGCCCTCGATCTCGTTTCCGCGATGCGTTGCGTGGATATCGGGGTTGCCTGAGAAGTAGGCTGACCATATGTTATGGGTTGATGTCACGACAGATCGGTCCTGTCGCGCGCATACGCGTACATTTTTATTTATCACGCCCGCGAAGATTTATTTTTAGCTCTTGTTTATTTGTGATCTTATTGAAAGTGATAGATACTTTATGTGTGTAAACTGAATGTAACACATTTATGTCCATTTTACCGATACAGATTAACTTTAATCTCGGTTTAACTTACTTTTCATCTTTTTCTAATTTGTAGGACTCAACAAAGATAGAAAGTAAGTTAAACCGAGATTAAAGTTAATCTGCCATGATAGAAATAGACATCAGTCCTATATATTTGTAAATTTACAACACTAGCTTTTTAATTGTTTTTTTATATTAATCACAGAAAAAAGAAGGAGAAGAGGATCTATTAATATTTATTTATGAAGATACTCACTTTATGTTCGTCTGAGAGCCTGAGATTTTTAACTTGTTCTATCACCACGTCGGAGGATGGCTCAAAATAGAGCTGAAACATATGATTTATAGTTTATGTAATATAGAATTGTTAATTAAATATTAATTAAAGTTGATCGTGTATTAAGAACTGCATTTAATTCTTAAAGCCAGGTGTTACTTAAAAAAAATTTATTTTGTTAGAATGTTCAAATATATTTTTGCGGCTGTACATTTGGCCCTTTTCCTTCTTGATGTAATCTAACAAAATTATTTTCCTTCAGGTTACTTCGCCATGGGCCTACATGTTTATCGCTATTCACCATAATGTGACCAATACTACCGAGGATCCAACAGCACCGATAAGATACACTACAGGATGGAAAGATGGGTGTGCTGTGTTCTTCTACTTCTTGATAATCATTATAACGCATGCTGTGCTTCAGGAATATATATTTGATGTAAGTATATCCTGTTGGTATTAAGGTGACAGCTGACTGTAAGAATATATTTAATCTTCCACTGATAAAATCATTTTTGTCTACAGAAAATTTCCAAGCGGCTTCATCTCAGCAAAGTGAAGCTTTCTAAATTTAACGAGTCCAGCCAATTGATAGTGTTTTATATATTATCCATGTTGTGGGCTATCGACATTATAACCAGGTGATACAGATTTGATACATAAAGAGAAATATGTATTCAGTATTAAGAAAAAGTATTGAGACAAAGTAACGCTTTTTTTTCTTTCAGGGAGAATATACTCTTGAACATATGGACATTGTGGGAGGAATATCCGGTGCCGATGTCCGCCTCCCTAAAACTATTTTTCATCGCTCAGCTCTCCTATTGGTTACACTGCTATCCTGAGCTCTATTTTCAACGAATTAAGAAAGAAGACATCTTGCAGCGCGTCGTCCATGCAACTATTGGATTAGTCTTCACATTCGCAGCTTATTTCTTCAAGTAAGATGATAATGTATAGACATTATAATATATAGCGTGTCCCATCATAAGTGGCTATCTTTTATTTTTTAAACTAAAAAGATTATAATAATGATAGTAAGGGAGACGCGATCTTCAGCCTGCCAGTAGCACTCGGACTCAGATTATATCCCTTTTTCCAGCCTACTGATTATGAAATTCCGGTTCTCCTCCAGTTTAATTTGAATCATTTAATTTGATATATATTTATGGCTTCTTTTAGTTTAAAAAATAAAAGGAGATTGAATATTCTGTATAAACACTATAATGTAATATACAGATTTACTTTCTAGTTTTCCTAGTTTTGTATTAACAAATATATTTATCTCTGTTCTCCGCAGCTTCCAACATCTCGCTCTAATCTTGTTAACTCTCCACTACGCGGGAGATGCTTTACTACATATAGCCAGACTTGTTCACTTTATTAGCCAGAAAGAAAAGAGAACAAAATGTAAGTTTAATTCAGTCAGATCTATGATATCACGCATAAATAGCTCTGAATTAACTTGGTTGACTTTTTTTTGTTACAGTGGCGTTCTTAGTTGCCAATTCAACCTTTGTGTTCGCGCGCATTGCAACCATCGCACTTACGTCTTTAGTGTTCCTGTACGGTTTGAGGAAGCAGGAGTTCAAATTCAACTACGCTACCGGTAACTTTAACACTCCCGCGGTACAGTTCTCGGCAGCATTTATTATCTTGCTCTTCCAAGGCTATCTCCTATACTACTTCATCGCGAAGCAGATTAAACGCGCGCGCGAAAATGCCGCGCCTGTTGTCGTGAAGACGAAGCCGAAGCAGAAGTCAAAGAAGCGAGAAGGTGAAAACAATATCGTTTATATATATACTTTGCAGTTATTGATCTTATTATTTATATCAGAATTTATTTAAAATAATTTTTTTTCATTTCAAATGTATTTTATATGTTTGCAGGCAAGAAATCCGCCTTGTCCGAGGACGACGATCTCCCAGAAGTAGACCAGGCGACGAAGAAGAATTTAAGAAATCGTCCTTCAGCTAAAGCAAAATAGACGTTCAATAAATTAAAGAAACTATCCTCACAAGACTCTGATTGGACATTCGATTTTATTCGCCTGTGTGTCACGAACAGGTCAGAATATTCGATTAAAATGTACAAAAACGCATTCTTCTTAATGTAAAAATACGAAGCTTCCATAATGTTACCGAAAACTTGTGCAGAATGCTAAAGTGTTCGATACTCGATTTTGTATTCGGCAGAGGTGAAAAGCGAATTTTAAATTTTTAAGAAAAAAATAGACACATGATATTCACTAGCGAATATTTTTAACTTACATCTAAGTTTTTCTTTATACTATTTTATTATACTTTCATATGAATTGTATAGATAAATGTTGCATCCACACATAGAAATGCAGAATGTTTAATGCGCACTTTGGTATATTGTCTTTTATATGCACATTACGTATTTTTAAAAATATGTAAATGCGCCTTATTTATAATCTAATTAAGAGAAATTTATACAATTTTATTCCTGTTTACTGTTATTTAAAATTCTCTATAAATTTTTTTGCGTATTCTGATTTCTCTCGATGAATTTAGAGTTAATAAATTTAGCGTTAGAATATATAGGCCTATCTAAGTTTCTGCTCTTCTATCGCTCTACCAATTCAGATAGAAGGGAGATCGAAGAGAAAACTGACAATGAGCTCCAACCAGAGCTTGGATCGGAAAATTTAGATCGGTTTTGCTTGTTATCTTGAATTATTCTTGAAATAAAATATTCAAATAGAATAGAAATAAATCATTTATGCTAGCGTTAAGTTATAAGAAAACAAAAAATATAGGTATAATGCACGAAATAATACTCTGGACCATAAATGTGTTATAAGAATCATGCCATGTAAAAATATACATATCTTATTATGGAATTATATATTGTTACACTTAAATATAAGTTTTACTATTTTTTAATACATACATATATCAATGGAAAAAGATATCAGTCTTATTATTATAGCGTTGGTGAATAATTATATTTTTTAAATATAATTATTTCAAAGAAAAAAAATTGAAGATAAAAGAAGAAAACGAAGTTTTTGGTAAATAATTTTTTAAAAATGTATACCATTTTGCAAACTTATATCAAATTTCTATTCTTGGTCGTGCAATAAGAATTAACTACAGCGATCAATTTTCTATTTGCAATATATTTTCAAGAAGATGGAATACGTAACAATTGTTTAAAAAATTATCGGCTATCTTGTTAAATAATAATTGTGTTAACTGTATAAGATTTATAATTGTCTTTACACTTATTTTAAAGCATGACTTTTGATGTAAATATTCTCACAAACGACACAGTGAGATATGTAATGTAAATGAAAAAAGAAAATAAAGTTCTGATTCATTTGAATTAGAATGCTGGGAATTATGATTTCCTTCACCTTAATTCCAATGTTTTAATATTTTATCTATTTCCAAGAATTTAGATTTTTTATTTGTAGATGAAATTCATAATAATGCTAGTAATGTATTCGCTTGATATTTTTCATTAAATTTCTTTTTTTTAGTGTTGTCTTATTTAGACTATTGTATTTTATTTTACTGCTTGTTCACTTCAAATATATCTCACTTGTATATCTTATCAGTTTGATACTTTTCAAGCTAGGAATACAAAGGATATAATTTTATAAGAGAAGAGATAAAGATTACATAAATTTTTAAATTCTCGATAATCTTATTTTTTTTTTAAATCTCGTGTCAACTTCGATGGACAGGAAGGAACGCTGTTTTATCGCTTCAGCACGACGGATGACAGCGATACCGCGAGGTGTCCCCGACGAAGGGCGCTGGCGTCGTCGGGCGCAGTGGTGCGAGCTGCAAACCAGCGGTCAGCTTAGCTGTCGTAGCTGTGGGTCGCTGTGGAGAAATGGGAAAATGTATTTGAAACGCGCGTCGAAGTTGCTGGACCTCACGGTGTCGCGCACCACCGCGGATGTGCACCTGCGCGACCTGACGTGTCCGATCTGTCGCGGCATCCTGATCGAGCCAGTGACGCTGCCGTGCACACATAACCTCTGCCTGCGCTGCCTGCAGGGTACGTTCGAGCACAACAGCCTGAGCTGCCCGCTGTGCCGAGTCCGGGTCGGCTCCTGGGTGCGCACCGCCACCAGGTCCGAGACTCTGGTGAACCACGGCCTCTGGGAGCTCATCAGGTCCAAGTTCCCGAAGGAGGTCGAGAGCAAGCACAATGGTGAGGAGGGGGACCTCGCTGGCTTGGACGCTGGTGAGTGGACGCGCATGTATATGCGTGCATACACGTATACGCCCGCGCGCGCGCGCGCTACGCACGCACACCCTCGTGCAGCTCAGCAATAAACAAATGCAACATAACCTAAGCGATCGTGTTTACTTGTCTCTAGGATGACGCGCTGATCCGTGCTTATACGAGTAAATAGAAGCGATAGGATCTCGAGTTCGACCCCTTCATTCTCGGTATTTCTCCTTTACAGTACTCCTTTGACAGTTTAGGACTCTGTGGATTCAAGATTTGGATAAGATTAATGTATAATTTTGACAGAGGACGAGAATGGAATGTCACAAGTCGATGAATAATAGTTTGACTAGTAGCACGTTAAATACCTCTTAAAAAAACAAAAAAAGTTTATCTGTCGGATGATATTTTACATGTTTCTGATAGATGCTCCTGGGAGTTGTGTGATTTCAATGTCGTCGTTATTTTCTTTACTCCACTTTGTTCTGTTTTCTTTAAAGCGATTTTCAGTTTAATATATGTCAGCGACTATAATTATTTCTTAATTGTTAAACCTATTGATGTAAAATTAATGAAGTACATAATGCCTTGCGTATCAAGTGTGATGACTTTGTTACAAGATACTACAAAGGAGCATTTTCTTTTCACCCAGATTATGCGGCGAACAGAATACTCAGTGTGGCTGGAGAGATACACCAGGAGTACAAGGCTCAACTTCAAATGGCCGAGGAAGAGATGCGCCTTCGGAGGCAGGCCGAGCAAATAGCCAGCGAGGCTTTGATTCAGAAGATTCAGGCGGAGGAGAACAAACAGTTGCTGGCACAGCTGGCGCAGGATCAGTTGCTAGCCAAGACCTTGGCGAAGCAGCAGCAGAAGGAAGCCGCGCAAAAGGAAGCTGCAAAGTATTATAATGAGTACCCGTCGGTGTCGAATTACACCTTTAGCGAGCCCAAATTTAACTATACAACTATACGTGTAAATAATATTGAGACGCCGCAACACACCGAAACTGCACGCTTAGAAGGCAGGCACATGGGTCTTCCTGAGTCTGTGAGCTCGAAAAGGCAAATGAACATGGCGTTGTTGTCCAAGTGGGATATGTTCTCCAATGTATGCGGCCCCAAGGAAGCAAACACGTCCGGCATGCATAAGAATTCAGCTATGTATTGTTGTCAGAAACAAATGCCCGTTTACAACGCCGTTGCGAAGAAGCATCAAACAGTGTCCAAATATACTCAACCTTGTACTTCAAATTATCCCACGGATCCCGGATGCTCCACGTCCAGGGCTTACACGACGGAAACTAAGGAGGAGCTGCGAATACCGAGCGACGTGGTGAACAGCAAGAAGAAGAGCCTCGGGGTGGAGGTGTGCATGACGCTGGCCGACGATGACGAGAGGATAGGGAGCGCCGAGAGTTCCGGCAGTCACGACAGCATAAATCAGGAGATCCATCATTTCAAACCGATCAAGACGGTGCCGAGGACGAAGTTGTTAATTTCTTCAGGTATGTGTCTATCAAAAAGAAGGGGAGAGAAAATGACATTTATATTCTGATAATATAATCGTTTGTGCAAAAGAAGTCTTTATGAATAATATTGTTTGTGTTTCTGCTTCCAGATGGAAAACAGGTAGATCCGAAGTTGATCAGAGTGATCCCTATTTTGAAAAAAGTGTCTAATGCAGTGCCAAAACCTCCTTCGCCGACTTATGTGAAACGTATTGGATGTTCTTGGAGCGCCTTCAGAGGTAAATTATACTTGCATGAAAATATTATCATGTATCATAGATTCATTTATATGACTAATTAGATTTACTTACTTAAAATTATCTAAAAATATGGGCCTGTTTTTTTACTTAATTATGAGACGTTGTTACAGGTAAAATAAGACAAGACGCAAAGGAAAAATATGCTACGCACAGTCTGAAGGATAATACGGGGACATTAATTGAGCAGAAACCATCAACGTCACTCGCTCATTCTCAAACGGTTTCGAATAAATCGACGACGAAGCCTCAGACAAATGACGCTATCCGACTCTACTTACCCGAACCGTCGTTCGATAGCAACAAAAATTATACCAAGAATGCGAATAAAATAATCAATGGCACTAAGGTGAACAAGAAGTTGGATGACGAATTAGACGCGAGAAAAACACGTAAGTCTTGGAGGACGAACGTGCGAAACGGTATGATAGCGAAATCTAAACGGCATAGAAACCTACGGAGCAGAAAGGAAACCAGACTTACCGTGAACGTGACAGATGAAGAGGAAGACGATCCGACAGGCTCCAATTCGTCGTTCAGTAAAACGAGTCCGCAAACCGGCGAACGAGACGGCGGCGATGATAAAGCCGTCGAAAATATAGCGGAACGAATTAAAAGGAGAAAAGAAACCTCAGAAAAGAAGACGTTGGAATCGGAAATGGAGTCCAGTGCGTCTAAAAGAAGCAGAACAGCAACGAAGAAAAAAGCATTATCTGAGAGGATAGAGACTTTCGCAGCAGATCAAGCCGTACTCTCGACATCTCAAGAGAGTACGGACATCGACGGAAGTTCCACGAAAAGGACGAAGCGGCGAAAAAAGAACAGAAGCTCACAGAACAATACGGATGATTCGGAGAGGAACAATCTTTCGACAGACGCTGCGTCCGGCTTGAGGAAATCCGCGCGAAACTTGACGAGGATCTCTTCCATGGCAAGTGAATCGGATGGCGCGCGTAACAAGGGTAACAGCAAATACAATTACGACTCGCCGCCGGAGTCTTGCGACGAGACGGACGCGTGCGTGCCGGAGAACGACCATACCGTCGATATCTGCGTCGGCAAACTTCTCTCGGACGATGAGGTGATCGAGGAGCAGCAGCGGATCGAGCGATTGCTATTGCAGGAGCGAGAGGATTTCGAGCTGGCTCGTCGCTTGCAGGCGCAGTACGATGAGATGGAGCGTGTAGCTGGACGCACTAGAAGCTCAAGACAAACCACCGAGAGAAGCGTCAATGTGAATTTGCGTGAGATTAATGCGGCGAGGACGGTCCGTAGGAGGAGTGGTGTGCGCAAAACCGCGAAGCGAAAGACGATTGACAGTCGAGTCGTGAATACTGCTGCGACTAAGGGAACGCGCGGTAGGCCGAAACGCATGAAAATCACAGTTGACACGCGCGAGGATGAGACGCGTACGCGATAATCATGTCACTTCGCGTGAGAATCCTCCGCAATTGGATGTTCCTATAAGCCATAAGTTTGACGGAAGAGGAATCGATCAAAACCGCGACTTTTGCATGTATAGTGTCTTGTGTATTTTTTAACAAATCATTTGCGTCGTATCGAATATGTACCTGGATACATTACGAGAGTATGGAACGGGATGCGGTTTGGATTATCAGATTACTGTAAACGTCGTTTTCGGTGTCCACACGATGGAACGTGCCGTTTTTTTTATTTTGTTCCTAACGCATCGATCGTGCACGTTTTTAAAAATAGCGCTGGAAAACGCGGCTTGTGCTCATGTACAATGTGCTCTGGAATGACTGGCCTAAATTTTAGCAAACCTTGACCGATGATTTTTTCCCAGCGAGAGAATTTTTTAAGATTAAGATTGGCGTTTCTCCCCGAGACACGTCGTATCTTTATTAGTCTTCGAAAGAATGAAGTATCGCATCATAATCAAAACGAAGAGTGACAATATTTGAGCGAGATGTTGTTACATTTGACTGAGGGCGGAGAAGAATCGGGAGCACGTAATTTTGCTGGCGAGATTGAAACTGTTGTTTTATACAGTGATTACATTTATTTTTTAAGACAGCCTGTCTATTTAGGTAGATTTAAGTCGCTACTCATAATCATATTATATGCAAATGAATTGGCTTCTTTCTTGAAAGTTCGATTATTGCGCTGACAGCTGGTCTTTGGTTCCTTCGCTTTCAGCGTTAAATTGCGTAGTGATAAATCGCCGCGCGTGTCGCTTGTTGCGGTTTCTGACAAAAACTTTCTATGGAGAGCTGCTTTATCGCGAGATACGTGTATTTATATTTCTATGTGTCGTTCCCATGAAAATTAGTCACAGTCGAGGAAGGACTTTAATCGAGCTTATGCTTCTTTTTAAAATAAAAAAAGATGGAGACGCATTTGAAACTCGATCATCTTTAACTAACGTTCACGGGAACCATCTTTATGTGTAAAGTTTGTTACGTGACATTTATACAAGTACCCCGACACCGTCGGGAAAAGCAGATTATAATAAATAATTGTGTATAGCGTTAAAAGAGAGATTATATGTTTGATAAGATCCGCTTGATATCGCAATCGTCTACTGTCAGCTTCGACGGCCTTGATTATCATACTGCAATCGAATTAATTGTTACAAATTAAGCGTTATATTAAGAAAAGATTTATACACTGTGCGCGATCGTACGACGGATTTAATTCGACGGGCGCAGAAGCTAGGTAACAAGAAACGTAGCTCACGAGCTACAGTTCCTTCGCAGCTCACAGTTTCGTTTTAGGCTCGAATTCTCTCTCGCCCGTACACGCTGATCACGATGTTCAATATTATACATATTCTACGCGTATTCCTTTTAATTTTTGTTAAGGGGGGAATCTAGAAATAATTCTCGTCCACGTCTTTCGCGCTTTTTCCACTTGTGATACTGTCGCAGTATTTTGCATCTGAAGTTTGTCCTTTAAGTCTTCATCGTTCACGATTACTGCCGATAGTATTTAATTGTAAAATGCTGTCGCAGATGAGCTCGCATTTCGTACTCGTAAGAGTGAGCAAATACTTCTATTTATAATTTAACGTGTATATTCTGGGGCTAGCGCAATTCATTCTCATCGAAATTGACCATTTACTGGAAAAATGTTGACTTTATTAAAAAAAAAAAAAGAAACAGTCCGCAATAGTCAGAAGTATTCATTATGCACTGTGACTCGAACCAGGTTGATCGAGTTCTTTACGCTGAAATAATCGTTATTCTGATAGTAAATCAAATCGAGGATACCCTCGATGCAGTGTAGCCATAATCCCTTCTCTTAAGTCTCGCAGAAGAGAGAGAGATTCTTTGCCGAACGTTATCTAAATGCAGAATGTTCTCTTTAATGTCCATATTATTAAGTAGAAGATACTCGTATAGAAACGATAAACAAATGGGGAGACATTCGGATTCGGAAACGATTTTAATGAGCTGTGGGTATTTTTTTCTCCTAAAGCAGCTGGAAAATAAAAGAGGGCTTTCATTCTGAGCTATTCTACGACAAATCCAGAATTTGCGAATTCAAAGAGGCTTCCGAAAGTTTCCTCGTTAGTGCGGAATAAACGGGAGCAACAAAAGGAACGATTGTGAAAGGGAGGATGTTTTTATCACTCCTGATACTAACCTTCCATATTTTTTTTTATCTATGATTTTATTTCAACGCGACGTATATACAGAATGGCGTATAAAAGCAACTCTAGACAAAATAGAATTTTAAATTATTAATATTTTAGTAATAATAATATTGTTAATATTAATAATATTAATAATGAATTAAATTAATATTAAATTAATATTAGTTATTTTCAATATTAAATTAATATTAAATTTTACAATTATAAGTTTGGGGTTTTGTATTTGTGCGCCATCTTGTATGATTGCCGTTAAAATATATTGCACAACTTGTTTGTTATTCGCTGCATGAATAGTCTTTTGTTTTCTTTATGTGAATTTTAAATATAAAAATTTATGGTACGCGCGTATCGCGATACGTGTAATAAATTATCTGTGTGTAATAAGTAATTGCGAGAAGATGAAATAAAACTGTTTGATATCGTTAAAGAATCGCACGAATATATTATAAAACTAATCTAATAGTAATATATAGTATAAAGAAAACGTATGGAATTTATGAAATAAATAATAGAGAATGTATAGAGAAGATATTTAGTTATAGAGATATCGACAGAATAATGTCAAATATTACGTATTGATAACGAATAAGTAGTAGATCATGAGAGAAAGAGAGATTAAAGCAAGCGTAAACTATAACTCCGAACGAATGAACGGAAACACTCATTATGGATTTTTAGGGAGAGTCATTTTTATATTATGTCATATGGTTTTACGCAATAGAAGATGTAGCAAGAGTGAGCCTTCGAGAGATCGCGGGCAGTTTTTCTCTTGATATGTTTTATATGTGAAAACGAATAAACTACTGTAACTATTCTAAGAATGTCCGTCGTTTATTTACAGCGTGCCAAAGGGTCCTCTGTCTTGTATGAACAACGATTATCAACGCTTTAATAAGTAAACTGTTATAAAGATTATCTATTGTAAGGTATGTCAAAGAAGATTAATTTTTTGCTAAATTTTCTTCCCTGAATGATGAAAAACTTTTTAATGCAATAAGGATACAGATAGGATAAAATTTTCTTTTCGCGCTAACAATATGTAATCTGATAATATTAATGCAATAATATTCTAACAATATTATCTCTGCAAAAATAAGAAAAGATATCATTTTGCGACATTATATTTCGATTTAATAGTTTAATTATGACGTTGTTGTACTTTGGATGTGCGACGAAAAATTATTATGCGCATGTATGATAATTCAGTATTGCAAAGATAAATATTTTTTCTTATGCAATGAGAGAGAGAGAGAGAGAGAGAGAGAGAGAGAGAGAGATTAATATGTTATAATACATTATGACAAGCAGAGAGTCTTCGTCTAATTCTGATATACAAAAGTAAGAGAGTTACGCAAGGGATCTAATTAAAGATCGCGGCACATCTTTTCAAAGTTCAATATTTTTCTTTTGATAACATTTCTCATTAGAATTTATAGAAGTGGAAAATGGATTATATGATAAATGGAGAATAAATTAAATTTTACAGTATCAAAAGTTGCAAAATGTTCTCAAAAATAAAAGGTGATGTATAATATTTTTATACGAAAAATATTAAATTATGTGTAATATTACAATATATTAGAATTAATAATGTATATATAATTATATATTACTTTATTATATATGTTATATATGTTATACTATTTTCTCTTGATATAAAATAGAAATTTTTAGAAATAAACAGATCTAGCAACAGATCCGATAATAGAAGCTGATTTAAGATCCCAATACTTTTATATCTTTGGTAATATCTCATGATTTTTAATAATTTCAAATTTTATCTCATGTATTATTATCAATCCTTTATAAAGAATAGAAATCCCAAATGAATGATCTAATGATGATAATGATACAATTAATTCGTAAAATGTGATCATCTTATTAAAAAGCAATTGATATTTTTTTATTAATATTTCTCTATATTTTGCGGCTTAAATCATCGCATCGTATATTTATGTAAAGATCATTAAAAAAATAATGTATACTTATGCATGAAAGAGAAGAATAATCGTAACGCAATCGCAATCGTATGACTGATTCGTAATAGATGACAAATGATAATTGCGATTTCTTTATTATCCCTCTGTGCGATTGAAGAAAACCAAAAGGAAAACCTCGCGCGGAGCAGGACCGCCGGAAGGGAACAGCCAGAGCGCAGGTATGCGGCTTGCGCGTAATTGCCAGCGAGCTACAATTGCGACAGCTTGCACCAACACTCGTTGCGTCACCGCCGCGAAATAGCGGAGAAACAGCCGATATTCTCGTGCGCGCCGCGCACTTTCCACGTTCCCCATCAACCCCGTTTTCCTCCGGCGAACTTCGTCTCGCCCTTCGTCACTTTTGCCCCCGAGATTATGCGGATACCGGCGCTGAAATGACTGCATAATCCCGTTGTCGTCCCCCGCAACTCGATTATGACCTTCCTGAATGGGTCCGGTGATTATCGCACGAATTACATCGCGGAACCCTTCCACCCGAGCCCATCTAATGTAGCCATCTTTCGCATTACGAACTTGTCCATTCAGGCTGATTTCGTAATCATTTATTTAAACCACGTCTCCCACTTCTTCCCCTCTGCACGTAACGGCGTTTCCCTTTGTTTAGAAGGAGCATGATTCTTACGTCGCGAATTTGTACTCGGCACCGATCGCCACGTGCTGCTTCCCTCCTTTTTTTTTTCTCACGTAATCGGTCCGTTAGTAATTACTGCGATTTAATTAAATCATAATTAGCTCAAAGGTGCGTGCAATATATCGCCGTTGTGTTACTACTGTAATTAAAAGTGGCATCTCGATTGCACTTTCATGCGACCCAAGCGATAAACCGTGTATTGTCTCCTGGATCGATGGGCTCTCCCTGTGATGAATAGTTAAATATATACGTTTCATTTAACACACGAAGCCTATTTTAATCGGGCAAACACAAGTTCGTTACGCAAGCCAGGTTTTGCAGATCAATAGTAACCTCGTTCCACAGTCCCGGCGCTTTAAATCGATATCAAATGGTTACGCAAAATATATAAACAATTTGTCGACTAAGTGCGTAACACGTCGTGGGACGTGCCTTCTATTTTCTTGCTTTCTATTTGTTAATCTATATTACACGAATACAGCTGTTAAGGAAACCGACTTCTAATTTGTTATATATATTTTTCCTAATTACAAAGCTAGGGTGAAATTCAAGTTAAAATACAGACATTCCCTCCTGCGGTAAAAATAGTCTTAAATATTATCGTTAGAAGGACTCCACAAAGTCGCGACTAAACTATTGAAAAATATCGCGAGGATAGATTTTTCCTCGATTCGAATTCTTTTCAGCAACTTATAATTCATCAAACACTCCAAGAAAAATTTAGATAATAAAATTTTTATTAAGGTTCATTCGATTTGTAGCTCTTCAAGCTAGTCACTTTTTAAAAATGTTTTCTTAAAATCAAGAGAATAAAAATTATCTCCATAATTAGTTGCTTTTAAATTTTTTGGAGATTTATTGAAGGATCCTAAAGGGGGAAGCATCTATAAGAGTCTCATTATAAGATACTTTAATAATTGTAGGATAAATAATCAGAATTGATAATGACATTAACAAGTGACAAGTAAAAAGGGGCTTTGAGAGTTCAACGCGGTTGACGGTGCGTAAGTTAACATTATATTGATCTTTAATAACTGATAATACATAATATCCTCGTTTAATTTTTTTAATAGTTTGCTTTTTATGAGTTGACTTTTTATGATTTGACTTTTTATCTCCTCATTCGTTTATTTATTATAAAGAGTACTCTATAAAAATCAAAACGTTTCATTTTTCTTTATTTCTCTTTGTTAAAAAATAAATTATTATTTAACATCTCTATCGCATAATTTGCTCGTCTTCTAAGCCTTTCCTATTTTGCTTCGTAGTCACGAGCTAATTTCTATCTTATTGTTAGGATATACAATTTTTAAATTTTATTATTTTAATTTTCGTCCCCGCTTTAAGCAGTTTTCAGCGACGCTGCAGCACTTGAGACTCAAAGACTCATCCAAGATATTTTCCCGGGGACCTCGGCGAAAAGTTTTCGAGTATCTCCCGGATCTCGGAGAGCGAGGCGGCTGGAACGGACGGCCTCGGGCGGGCTGACGAGGAAAAGCGCCCGGTCGGCCGCTCGCGAGAGAGCGAGAGGCGCTCACCCGACGGCCACGGCGGCTGCAACGTGACCGCGGCACCACGTGATTCGCGCGGCCAATTGGATCTGCCGCGGATCGGCGGTCACGTTGCACTCGGCGTGGCTCGCTCGCCCCCGCACGCTCCTGCACGCTGCCCCCTCGTCCATCGGCCCCCCTTCGACTATCGCGTTCGCAACTTCGCATATGCGATCGGCTGTTAGCGCGGTGCGGTGCGGTTTTTCGGTCGCGTGCGACTCCGCTCGTCCGCTTCGGGCGATCGCGCGAAGTAAAAAGAGGAAGCGGAAAGGTGAAAGCGGGAAGAGGGGAAAAGGGAAGACGACGCGCGCGCGACGAGAAGGCGCGAGTGCGAGTGACGACGTCGCGCGAAACTCGCGAGTCGCGTAAACAGTGAATTATCGTTATCGCGCAATCGCTCCTGAAATTAGAATTCCTCCGTTTTTTTTTTTTCTATCGAGTGACCGCGTGTTTCTATCGAGTGATTAGCGCGGGAACGCGCTCGCGCAGCACTGGAGAACGATGCCGCAGCGAGCGCGTCCTCGATCCAGCGAGTGTCGCGAGTGAGTGCCGTCGGATCCGTCGGGAATCGACGAGAGATCGTCCATGACGATCGCTAGTGGCAGTTTGGCAAACGAATTGAATCGGCGACGAAACGGAATACAGTTCTCCAGGAGAAGAAATGTGTGCCGTCGGCGCGCGTCGCAGTTGTCGACTTGAGAGTTCCCCGATCCGCTCGGTCCCGGCAGCTCGCTGAATCGGGGGAACCGCTTCGCGCGTTGGTGGGTCGTAAGGTTTCGCGGCCTTGCTTAATCGTCGGCGGGAACTCCGTATCGTGACGATGCGCGCTGCGCGGCGATCAGTCCGCCTCGCCGGCCGCGAGCTCTCCTCGTAGCGGCCCGCGGAGTTCTGCGGCGGTAGCGCGGGTCGCGCATTGCCCCGGCTCTTCTGACTCGTCGCGCTTTCACCGGCCGCCGCTTCAACAAAAGTAAGAGAGAAAGCGGCTGCGTTACATAGATTCGCAATCTGTTTGGACGATGGATGAGGCGTTTTGATAATATTGATGATAGCACTCTCTTCCCCCCGCCTCAAATATTATTACAACTAATATATAATTTCATTTTACATATTGATACATGATATATTGTGTTTATTTAATTTATATTATATATGTCAATTGTTTCATGCGTATAACAATTAATTTATTACATTATTATACAAATATGTTAACCTACAGGTTCCTCCGCATACACGATATGTTTGGATCTAATTCTGCATGGAAAACGCGACACAAATTTCATCTCTCCGTAAATTTAATTTCCACGGATATTAATATTCCCGAATCGTTTGAAACTTAAGAAAGTACGTTTAAGAAATTAACTGTTTAAATAACTTTAAATTCGGGTCTTTCGGCTTAACTTATCGCAATCCTGAGACAAGATTAATTTCACGCGTCGGGATGTTAAGAGAGAAAGAAAGGAAAACCTCCGATCTAAGATATATTAAATAACCAGTCAATCCGCAACAGTGTTGACAGGATGATTGGTGAATAATATATACGGCATAATCCATTAATCGTCGCGTGAGAAATTAATAATCCTTGTCACCCGATAGCGGGGAACGTGGCATTAAGAATTTACGGAAGAGAATTTATGGAAAATTCTCCATTATTAATTACGGAATCATTAGTTTCATTAATGTCACGCGGACTCAACTCAAGGCCTCCCCATCATTCGAATGCGCCCGATTGCGCCGAGAAACGGATCGGGTACGGGAACAGATGTCTAATTGTCCCCGCGAGGGTTTAGCTTGTCTATTCGACGAGTGGATATACTTTCGGGCTGGAATGGATGGTTTCCAACTTGGTCCCGGGCTCTCGACCCTTATCAATTAACGCGTATAGGGGCTGCCGAAACGTCGACGGCTCGGCCGTCGCCGTCGTTACGCCGGCAGCGTTTTGTCATGGGAAAACGGAGCGCGGACGGCGAGCGCGTGTTTAGTCACTGTCGTGTCGTCGCGGCTAAACACGCTGATCCATCAAAGTACACCGGTTCAGTGCGCGGTCCCAGAAGTGGCTGAGCTTCCCTCGACTCTCGCGCTCGTCGCCGACTCGATAGGCAGACAACTCGACAAACGTCTTCCTCGCGACGTCACGCGAGTGTAACGAGTTCCCGTAGCGCGACGCGCGACGCGTGACACCTATCGCTCTTGCTCTCCGAGCGACTTTCTCTGAAATGCGATTTACACGTTCGCGACGCACGCGTGGAAATTTATCTCGGCGATATAAGTACCTAATATCGGCGGCGGTGCGGAAAATGCGAAGGCACGGTGTCGAAATCGATGGGGG